>JAQQRF010000530.1:0-41128 GCA_030523145.1 Trissolcus brochymenae
TATTATATTATATTATATTATATTATATTATATTATATTATATTATATTATATTATATTATATTATATTATATTATATTATATTATATTATATTATATTGTATTATACATTGTATATTTTATATTATATATATAATATATAAGTCGCAGTAAGCCGCACCAATTAGTAACGCCTAATCATTTTATTTGACCCAATTTTGAACCCCGAAATTTAAATCGAAACAATTAGAGTTCCAAACAAATATTCACCTAGCTTCAAATCTTACTTATAGATTAGTTAAATTTCAAAATTAATTAAAACATTATTATTAATTATATAATTAAATATTTTAATAATATAGACTTGAATGAGTAGAATAGACTAACGTTGAGTAAAAATAAAAATATATTTGGGCAGTTTACTTGGTGTGTACTGCATCCGAAGTACACACAGTCCATGATTGTAGATGTGCTGTGTATGCACACCAAATTATGCAAAAATACTTTGAAAAAAACGGAAATGTTTGCCAGTTACAAGACTGTCTTCTACTCACAAAAGTATAATATTAACCCTTCAGAAACCAAGTCGGTACATAGTATCGACTAGGTCAAAACGGAAAAAAAATCTAGATATACTGTGCATATCGAGATTTATTGCGAAAAACGTAGGCCTCAACTACGAGTGAATTCAGTCTAGAATACTCAAAAAATCATCTTTTCATTTTAAATCTAACTTCCGGATACCAAAAAATTTTTTATTATGGGATGGGAAAGTGATATCGCTGAGATAAATGTCTGGACTAAGAGACCAGGCTTCTTCTGTAGTCTTTAAATGCGTTTCGCTCAAAACTACATTTTTTGTGACTGCGTGCATGAAAACTTAAAAACTATAAATCGAATTCTCTTGAAATTTGGTCACTTCATGTTCGGTTCACTTGTGGCTATTGTCCGAACTGCATACATTTTTTATTGCAAAGAAACAATCAGGAAAAACTTCAATTTTAATAAAATTATTTCCAAGTGTCCACCATCAATAAGTAAAAACAAAATCATACATTTCGATCGTGTTTTGAAAGTCTAGACTAAACTTCTCTTTTAAGAAAAAAAAATAGATTAAATTTTCACCAAACTTGTAGCGTTTTCCGATTTATACTATAATCATAGTGTTATGATCAGCAGCAAGTATTGTACCTTTTAAAGTGACGTCAACGTCGGTTTCCACTGTGCCAAAGTACTTTTGAATAACGCACGCAGTTTGAATGGCTTCGACAGCTACGTCTCGCATCACCATATTATCTTCCAGCTTCCACATCACTATAAAAGCATCCCCAGAAAATTTAAGCACGTCGCCTTTGTGAGATAGAATCTCTTGAACCATCGCTCCGATATAGTTGTTTAGAGTTTCAGTCAATTTTGACGGCCCACCTTTGCCTGACTTTGTGTACTTCTCAGTCAATTCCGTGAAACCTGTTTAATATTAAGTATATTAAACTTACGCAAATCAAGTAAACTTAATTTTTATATTTTTTTCTAAATTCGTAATAGTTTTCTTATTTGTTGAATAAGTGATTATCCAATAAGTTTTTATGATGATTATTTAGAGAATATTATTAAAAGTATATAGTTTATAATATAGTATATATATATATATTATAGTTTTACCCGAAACATCTCCAAGCATCAACGTTGTATAATAAGTTCTAGTATCGTAATCGTCATAATAATCTAAAATTTCATCCGGACACATGGATGCAAAAATTTTTGTGTGTTCTTCAATTTTTATCGAGTTTCTGGACGAATATTTATTTTTTCCTGCTTTAAATAAAATGCAAATTTTTTAAGCGAAATTATGCATAAACAATCGAAGAAATTGGACTTACAAATGTTTCAATGAATCATTAAAACATTTTCTTTATTCCAAACATTATTTGTGAAATATTTTTACACAGTTCTACTTTTAACACCTACATTGCGTTTTTCCACTTTAAAATACATCTTAAGATAAAATTTTTATAAATTTTATAGTTTATATTTCATCGTCTTTTAATCAAAAACACGAATTACATTATTCTGATGGCTCAGACGTATGCCTGTGTCTTTTTCCAGATTATTCTTCGAATTTATAGTGTTTCATTCTATATCCTCTAAAACTGACTTGTTTTAGTTTTATATAACAGTAAAGATGCGCTGGGATAGACATCTACTTTTCTGTGTGTGTTTGGTTCATTTAAACAATTAAGTGTTTTCAAATTATATTTTTAATAACAATAGTTAATAACTTTGCGTTTGTAAAATTTTCCGAGGTCTTTCTAAATCAATTTTTTTTCTAATTTTTAGAGAACATATATACGTACTTTCTTCCGTGTAGAGTACACATGATTGATTACAAATGAAATAAATTTTATATTTTGAATTTTCCATTACCTTTATAGTAATCATTTTTGAATAAATAAAAACAGGTTTGAATGAATTAAGATGATTTGTTTTTTTTTTTAATTCATAATAATATCAACAAAAACTCAGTAAATGTGGGGAAAATTCAATTTACTTTCACAGCAGGTCGCCATATACCTGAAATTAGCTTTTTGAACTAAAAATGCATTTAAATATTGTTGCTTGTTTGTTAACGATAGCACCAGTAGAAATTTTCCTAAGACTAGAATTGTGGACCTGGCTAGATGACCATTGCATAACATATAGCATTCTAATCAGTAGGCTCGATCAGGGGTTGTTGCTACATGTAACGTTTGGATTCAATAAGACCTTGATCAGAAATTTTATTGGACGATCAGTAATCTGCATGTGTAGAAAATCAGATCAAGTCCAAGCAAGAATTTTAAATCATAACTATGATGAAAATCCATCGAACTTGCTGCTTTACTAAAATTGTTAAAATGAAAAATATTTCAAATCAACCAATTTGTTTTTTTTTTGTTTTGTTTTTTTGTTTTCTTTTTTTTATCGAAACCACAACAACTCCAAGCATTAAAAAATTTAAGCAAATTTATTCTAGAGATAAAATAATTTTGTATCATTATTAATTAGATCATTTAAATAATTTTTCTTTGCTTGACTACCAAAAATCTTTAGAAATTACAACCTTTTTCAACTTAAGAGAAATGAATTCATTTTGTTTACTGATAGAAATATTGAAATTTGATTTGAATGTTTATCAATATGATCTAAATTTGAAGTCTATTGAATAGAAAAATTTAAAATTCATGGCAATTGAAAGATTGTATCTATTTTCAGTGTCATTTGATTATTTTAAATTTTCACATTTTTGTCAAACAAATTGTATCTTTATTATCTATACACATTTCAAAAACCAAAGTCTTTAAAGGTATTAGTGGTGTGAATTCAAGCACAGCGCATGATCTGTGTTCCGTATGCAGAGAACAGGTAAAATTATACAGATTGCCTAAGCAGATGATAATTCCGATATTAGTTCTGAAATCATTTCCAAAAATTGTGAGAAAATCATTATACAAAAACTAACGAGATATTTTCGTTGTACAATATTAAAAGAACACCAGGATATTGTTTTGGGAAGATCCACACCTGTGCTAACTTAACGATAATTAATGCCTTAATTTTAAAAAGAAAGACATGTACATACTAACAGACATTATATATACTGATTCTACTGCAGCTTTCAACAGAGTGAGTTATACTGTTTTTCTTGCTAAATTCGAAAAACTCGAAATCTCTAGTTCACTGCTAAGCGGGTTCGGAAGTTACTTGTCAAATAGAATTTTATTAGTCTCTATAAGAGACTTGGCCTCATCCTCATTCTATGTTTCAAAAGAATAGAAGAATGCATTTTTTTATAAACAAACTTTCACTACTTGAAAGAAACAAGCAACTATACCATGGGAGAAAAAGATCATAGCGAGAGTCTGATATTCTTAAGTGTCCGATAATCGATGCATTTACTTTATTAATATTTCATATATTGATAAATTACTTTATAAATATTAGACTTTAAACGTTAATTAAACAACAAAGTTAATTACTCAACAAAGATATGTTCAATAATAAAAGTATTCGGAAAAAAATAAATAGGAGGAGTTCGAGTCGTTCAGACACTTTGAATTGACTGTGGTATTAGAAATAACTTTTTTACTTTAAGATAGGACTACTATGTAGTCAATCCCATAAGAAATCGATGCAACTTTGCTTAAAAATTCTTCAATATACCCTCAATCATTTCTCAGAGTTTGAGCAATTTTATCCTCCTATTTTTTATTATTGTTTCTCCTATTGTATCCCTGAAACTCTAATAATTATACGGTCCTTCATGAGTGTTTTACTTTGAAAATAAGAAATGTTTCATTATTATTTTCGCAATATACAAATTTAATGAGAAAATTAATTAGAATTCTCTAAATTCGAATAAGTCAAGTGTTATCCACTTATTGCAAAAAGTATTGACTTACGTACGTATATATTCACTTTTTTGGGAGTGACTGTCGTTTATTCGAATTTACAGAGAAAATTGTTTTTGAAACATGCGTTCAGATGGGAGACGAAGGGCAGGGTGGGCAAGTAGACAATCTTCGAATAAAAATTATTTACTGTACCATATCTACCATATGTACCTGCACTCATATCCTGCACTTTTGACATACAGACATACTTGATTTGTTTGAAAGTTCATGAGAATTTAAAAATAACAAGAGACAGAACTCATTTTAACATTCGTTTTGACAAAAAAACAAAACAGAACTTTATTAGCGTGACGCTTGACCGCCTGTAAGGTGTTAATTTTCAGACTGAATACATACACTCATAACATTGAAACCAATCCAAGTTGTTTGTTAAAACAAACAACAAAAATACTCGTGTGTTGTAAACCCCTAACGCGTACATATACCGTGCGTGAGTATACTTATGAATTTGAATAGCCTGAAAATTCGCTTGTGACGACACAAAAATAATTGACATGTTCTTGCATACAGAAATAAAAATTTCTGTTTTTGTAATTATTTTTTCCTTTGTACATGAGGATAATCAGCACATACATGTACACGAAGTTCCTTACGCCACTTTCTTTTATGTATTTTTTTGAATCTATTCAGACATACGTAAAGATGAAATATTGCTCAACTTACCATCAGTACGGACATTCCTTGATGCAGCCAGTTGATTCGAAGTCATTATTTCAATCTTATATGTTTAACATTTAATTTGATTAAACTTTTTCTTTTAAATAAAATGGTTAAAATTTTGGCATTTTGTAACTTGATTTTTAAACAGTTGAAATTCAATTTCAGTCTGTAAATAAGCGACAAAAGAATGACATATATGAATTTTTCTAAAAAAAAAAAAAATATGAATAAATGAATGAATGTCAATTTCGAATGTTTGTAAAAAGGTGCAAGTAATAGAATTAAAATATAAACGCATAAACTTGACAATAGACAATATGTGTTTATTTTATATTTTCACTATATAGGTATTTATATGACTTGACGCTCTAACAGATCGCTGTCTACAACGTGTCGGCCGTATTTTATTGTGCCTGGCCCTACTAATCCTTATTGTGCTTGAATCTATGATGAATCAAGGTCTCCTTTGGTTTAACTGTATTCAAAGTTTACTCAAACACTCCAAATCACCGGCTCGCGACTAACATTAAACTATGCTCGCTATAGGCGGAATGTCCCATTTTATTTTTGACAATCAAATGATATATCAAATTTCCTTTTTAGATGCTTAAAATCATCGATTGAGCCAAAAAATGGTCAACCCTTTGACAAACATTGTCTCAACGTTTATAAAAAATGAACGCAACCTACCGTGTTAAGCAATTACAAAAATAATCAAAAATAGACGAGGTACCAGGCTGGCCATTTTTCGTCTGCACTTTTCTATGTATGTGTGTGTGTGTGTTTGTTTCCGGTTGTTCACCGAGGTTCTCACGTTGCTCACAGAAAGAGATAAACAATTTGCTGTCTTTACATTCATATAAATGTATACATATTCGTATGATGACATATATGTTTATTTTTTTTTATAATTATACTTTACACGATAACCTGTGGTTGAATTTGATAATACTTGGTTTTCGTTTCGAGACAGTGCCTTGAAATAGTATTGAAAAGTGAATAGAAAAATTGTTGTATACTCGAATTGGGATTCCAAAAATTCGATGTAAAATCACTTTAATATCGTTTAGCACTTTCTTGTTATAATCTGGATTGAAATGGCATGCGACGCTTTGCTGAACGACGAGCTGATCGATTAACGAAATTCTGCTTTTTGTTTATTATTATTATTTTAAAAGTGCTCAATAAGTTACGTCGCCTCATGTTATCAACGGCGCAAATATGCGTTTGTGTGGGTGTATTTATGTTTCGAGCAACGTGATATCATAACAATAATAAATTATTATAACATTATCAATGGGAGCGCGTCATTTTTTTACAACAAACGTGACTCCTTGTATAATGGCACACAGCATGGCAGTTGCAACAATGTACTTTGATAAACTTGAATTTTAACTTAGCTTACTGTTTTGGACTTAATCCTAATCTTTCTTTACGCCTTGCGAAACTCTCTCGGCAGCCAGACTTTCACGTTCAAGAGTCGTTACATCTCAATTCACAAGTACGATTTTGTCACTTTTGTCACATATTGGATGGAAATTAAAAAGAATGAAATAAATAGGAAAATAGGAAATGAAGCAAATATTACACACAGCATTGGTCATCACGGTTACTGAAACGTAACCGAGATTTGTTTCAATCTTAAACAATATATATAATATAGAGTAGAATATAAATTTTGGGTCAGACAAAATTGTTACTTGCGAGTTAAAAAGTCAAACTTTGTTTACTAATTGCTTTTGAGTTTGAATGAACGATTACCATTTCATTATTTCAGCTCGGTCTTTCTCAACATTAGGCGAATACTTGATCTCGTAGGTATATGTACATGTGATTTGACAGTATTGCATGTTTATTAATTTGTTTAGCGACAAACTCGTGTATGTGAGAGAATGTGAGTACATAATTCGAATGTCGTACACGACTTATTTATTTATAGCGATAAAACACGTAGAAAGTTGTAGATTAAAAAAAAGGGGTGGCGAATGAACCACGTCGGTTTGGGGAAACGAAACGTGCATCCGCGCGCGGCCCGGATTAATTTAACACGATTTTTTTAATTATTATACAGATATAACATGTATATATTTATATATCGTACAGTAATATATGAAAGCACACGAATAAAGCAGCTGAAACTACACAATTCGACTTAGATTTTTTTAGTTTTAGTTTTTTTCTGCATTTTTATATATATTTTTTGTTCAATCTGAATTATACTTTTATATTTTCATTTTATTTGATGCTTGATGAGTTGTTTGATCGCGCGCGGATCCATTCGTTCCCTGTCACGCATATCACTTAGAATATCTTTTTTCCACATAAAAACGTTCGTAATTATAATTTATACTAAACAGTCGAGTCAAAAAATAATCGAGAATGCCTCGCTCTCTTTGCGGAGTTTACGTGCTAAGGGTTGCTCTCCTTCTCTCATAGTTTATTTTTATTTATATTTTTATGTGTATGTATAAGTGTGCATATGTATAAGTTACGTCAGAATACGCCAGGCGTCAAGTAGATACACAAATTCTTGAAATCTTTCTTGCCACGGTATTGGAGAAAAGAGAAAGTAAAAAGAAAAAATCGCTTACGTTGCAACTAGTCGAATAAACTTTGACCTATAACACGGTGCAGTGAAACTCTGAACTATCATCATAATAATCATGATAATCTGTAATAATCATAGTCTGGTATATTATATATTTATAATTCAACAAGAAATTCGATTCAAAACTTTTGTTCTTACTCACGCAGAAACAATCGCGCTATTTTCGCACCATCATTCTTTATTGTTTGTTTTAAACGCTCATTACTGTCCAGCAATGTGTGTACAAGAGGAGTTTAATTGCAGACAATCGCAAGCGCTCTCACACTCACTCATTCCTCGATTAACAATCATTAATTGTGATAACGATTAATATTATATATCTTTTTATACGTATGTAAATATAACACGATGATATAGGCTTGATATGACGGCTCGCATGACCGATCAATGTTAATACCATTCGAGAATTCGTCAAACTGTTTTCTCTCTTTTAATAACTTTATTATTTATCATATTTTATGTTTAAATATTCAAATTATTCTGCGCCGAGTCATCAACTGCTCACCCAGAAAAGAATTGCAAAACACAAAATTACGATTATAATAAAAATGACCATATCTTGTATTATGTATAATCACTACGCTTAAGTAGTCAATAATATATAATTGCTGCATTTTTTTACTACAAGTATTTTTCCAGACGTTGAAACAAATATCATTCATGCGTTACACACCATTCAATTTGTTCATCTTAGTCGACTAATTTGTATCTTCATAGTATTATTTTGCAAAAACTTGATTTTTGTTACTCTTACTCTTTTTTTCTTAAACCTTATCAAAATTAAGTTTGCTGATCACTCCGCGCAAGATAATAAAACACTAAGAAAGGTTTCATGATAGGTTACACATCATTGTTCATGACAAATTACATATTCTTCTGTACATGATGTAAAATCCAATGGGAATAACGTTTACACATTTAGCTTTCGCAAGGACTTGCCTGGTACGTGTATACTTTGTTATAGAACTATTTGTGATTTAATTAATAGTTGAAAAATCAACGGATCGCGTTCGACGCGGTGTATATCGTTTGATTAAGGCAAATCAATCGAACAAGCTATAACGCTGATGAACACCAGTTCGCCGGGCTTAAAAACCGAAAGCGTTTTGATTAGTCGTTAATCTTGAATAAAATTGTTTCTGTGTTAGAATTTCACAAATTTGTGTCACAAAATCTGATTTTTTTAGTCTATAGCAACAGAAACAGAATTGTTTTTCCTTCTTCTTTTTTTTTTGTCACACAAATTGTTTTTTTAACTATACAAGTAATTTTTGTGGTTGACAATTCGCTGCAGCAATTGGACTTTTGGTATTATAAAATTACATTGGAATAAGATTTGTTCAAACTTGGACTTCGTAACAACAAACAACATTTTACACAGCGTTTTCACGAGTATGCAATATTTACAATAAGATTAAGATATGATGTCCTTGCGAAAAGGATGTCGAGCAAAACACTAGATTTCGCAACACTATATTGCCCAAAACTTTGCGAAAACGTTTGTAATATAAAATTTGCATTCTTGCATAACATTTGTTTAATCAGCAAAGTCGAAGAATTATCTACAAAAGTCTCTCAATAACTCGGATAATTGCCTTATTTTTTCTTTCTTGTTTCGTATTGTAGAATTTTTCGAGCGCAACATTTAATGAGCGATCAAACTGCGAGAAACGCGATTGGATCAAATGTGATTCTAATTACCCGAGTTCAGCGTAATCCCAGATGCACACGAAGTATCATTATTGTCATCATGAAAAAGAAACAAAAATAGTTACAGCATCCCCCGCTATAACTCGAAAATGCATAGTTCAAATGCGCCCGATCGATCCGCAACTCTCGCAATCAAAAGAATAACGACAATGGATTTGATTAGATAATAATAAACACTTTATGTACAAACGATAATGGGCCATAACTATAATACTTCTGGTAACAAAGTGTTTATTATTAGACCTAATTTTTATTCATTCGAAAACTGATGTCAGAAAATCCTTTTGAATGTTCGTATTCAGTATCAGTCCTCAAAATTAGCCCTTTCACCAGCAGCATCTTTTTTTTACATTAAATTTGTTGTTCACGCCTACAAAATATTGCTTATTATAGATTTTATCTTTAGTGGGGAGTAAATCATTGAATTGTACGAATCACACGCATCATACAATGATCATCTTTGGACCCATCATGAGAAATCCAAAAAATACCAGATTTCCTCTCAATAAACCTCTAGATTTTTGTAATCCATTATTTAAGCGTCATGGGGATATACGACTCATAAACATTGTCACTTTAGTTTCATCTACAATAATATATTTGTATTTCATTTTTTGTTTCACAATTGTTTTAATTGTATTTATAATATATAGACAGCAAAAATGTCTTGATTGAAGAAAAAGAAATTAAATATGAGTGGTACGATGATTCTTAATGTTTAAGCTGACTCTCGTGGAAGGAAAATGAACAATGCGCACGGAAGATCCGAATGTCTTCGATTAAACATGCTCCTAAAGTCTAAGCAGCTACGTCCAAAGAACAAATACCTCCCTCTACCAGTTTATTAATCACATTTTACACATTGTCAGATATCTGTCTAGAGATTTTTTTTTTGTTTTCATTATATTATATTTAATGACAATTAGGCTTGCAATTGTGTGGCGTGAAAGGCGTTCCTATCAATGACTCGGCATAATGATCGGTAATTGAAAATCGAACGTTTATATATCGTTATTCTTGTAACATAGTATATATACAATCATACATCAAACATCGTGACAACATTTCAGTATTTGTATTTACCTCGGTTATTCAAATCGATGCTTACGTCTGCTCTATTTCACTGAAATTTTTATATGCAGTTTTGTACAGTTTGTCATCTTTTTTCAGTTTTAATTCTGTTGCGCGACAGAGATATGCATGTTTTACAAGGCAAGCCTCCTCAATTGGGATCGTCAGTCCGGTATTACATATCTATATTTATATATTCATCCATTTTTTAAGAAAAAAAACGTGCATCCGTTTATGTCAGAGCTCAGAGTTTGTTCATCAATGAACCGCAGCAATGGTTGATATAAAAATCTACATAAATGTTTGTGTAACGCTTACACACTATGTCGTTGTAAACACGTGGGCGTATAACACTAGGGAGTGAGAACAAAGTTGACCATGTCAAAGTATGTGCCTTTGACATTATGACTTTGCATTGCGTCAATTTCAATAATTCTCCGTAAACTTTCGGTTTCGGTTTCAAAATGAGGGAATGAATGATGGTGGTATGAACGAGCATGATGCTTTGTAACACACAAGGATGTTACAGGAAGAGAGACTACTTCGTTTAAAATTGTATGTGCACTCGACAAACATCCAAGGAAGACAGCGGTTATCAGCTTCACAGTACAATACTACCATGGCATCGAGTTACTTATCTGATCGTGTTCGATTACAGCTTCACTCTAGACGGTCTGCAGTTACTTTTTTTAGCTGACCTGAAACCGAATAAAATTTAATTTTCAGTAAAATTTCGATATTTTAATCAAACTTTTAATCTAATGTTGATCGATGATGATAAAATTATAACTGACTTATCTCTTCCGATTGTGGTTTTGATTTGCTCGTCCACCGATTCAGCAGTGGCCTTGTCCATGTCATCATCCTTACAAGAGTCAGCATCGTCGGTCAAAGGAATACATTCAGAACTGGAAGAACTCGAATCCCTTGTCAATTCAATGCACCTATTGTCCTAGAAGATGCAAATATTCAAATGATATCCATCCATCCATACATATATATATATATATATATATATACATATATATATATACATTAGTAAGCATGGTATAAATAAATAAATAAATAAATAAATATATATATATATACCATGCTTACTAATGTAAATCTCTTCAAAATACCTCTTCTTTAAGTCTTCTCAGAAGCTTTTTTCTGTCTAATCTAACTTTTTCTACTTTATTGGTCTCTGCTGTTGTTTTCACTCCCGAAAGCTCCAACAGTGCCAACTGTGCATCTTCTTCTGATATCGCTACCTTTAAAGCTTCTTGTCTAAAATATTGAATAACGCGAATGAAATAACTAGCTATGGATTGAAAATTCTTGCTCGCTCAAAGAAATAATACTCACTTCATCTGATGAAAATCCTTTAGACGCTTTTTTCTTTCAACCAAAACTTTTCCAAATTTTTTCTCAGTCTTGTGCAGTTTTTTCAACAGCGATGTGCATGCAGAACAAGTCAGAGCAGACGAATTGCCCATTGCTGTTATTCTATTTTCTAATTTCTCCATCTGTCAATATTAACAAAGCTTATCAAATAATGTTGTCAATATTAAGTACCTAAGCCACAATTAAAAAAAGTTGGTTAACTAATAGTTTTGGTCGTTTCATTGGTTATAATCAGAAATTTAAACCGAAACTATTTACTAAAAATCCGGTTAATATTTTAAATTAGATCATTTTTCTTATTACACAATATTTTGGAATTCAGTTATAGGGTTACGATTCCGATTTCAATATAATTAAAACGATTGGAAAGTTTTTGCATCATGAAACTTACTTTATCAAGATATCTTTCATTTTTATCTTCAAGTAGTCGAATTGTATGCTCGCTTTCAGTTGACAGGATTACGGACTGTCTGAGGGCCTCTGTGAGTTCTTCTATTCGATTGCCTTTTTCTTGCACCTCGTTTTCCAACTCTTGTTCATGCCTCTCTTTTTCCTTCACCAGGTTTACAAGTTCGTGAATTTGTTCTAGATCAACTCTTTCCCTAAAGACCCTTTCTAAAGATTCCACCTCTGTTTCCAATTGTTGCAGTCGGCCATCTTTAATCCTGACCTGTTCTCTAAGGACCTCCAAATCTGTCCTTTTGATATCATTGAGTTTCTCTGTCAACAGTTTCACCTCGCTATGATACTTGCTCGTTTTGTCTTTCCACTCAGCAATTTGTTGCTCGTACTCTTGTACCTTGTTATCTTTCTCAGATAAATCGTGTTCCATCTCTTTCATTTTCTGCTCACGTTCCAGCAACATCTTTCTGACTAAAGACTCCGATTGCATGCCATTCATAAGGCAACGTTCAACATTGTCATTTTGCGTTATTATAGTCTGTTTACATCCATTATCTTCTGCATCGGACAATCTCTTTTTTAATTGTTCCAGTCTGTCTTCTCGATCCCTCAATTTATGCTTAAGAACATCTACATTGTGTTCCTTAACATATTCCTCGAGATGTGTTACCATTTCTTCCAATTCTAGTATTCGTTCCTTATCGATCTTTGTATTCCTATCGGTCCATTTTTTGATCCAGTTTTCTAGTTCCTGAATCCTTCTAGACCTTGCCATGAGTTCACTTTTCAAACCATGTAGCTCTTTGACGTCTGGGTTCTGTTGAAGGAAATCTTGGAATTCTGCTATTGTGTTCTCCAGCTCCTCTATGCGACAATCCCTGAGTTGTAACTCATGCATCAGCTCATCTATGTCAGTCAACTCCTCAAGCCCATGTTCGTCTTCCTCTATTTGTTCGTATTTACGATTGACGGCATTCGTGCTGTGCCTCCGCACATTCCCGTTTGAAACTGTCAGCTTTTACAATTTCATTAAACATAGTTTTGCGTGAGTGTATGAATATTACAACTGTCAGCTATAGCTCAAACTTAAAATCGAATCAGTTTGCAATGAAGGAAATAAATAATCAATTGCCATTATTAAATGTTATAAAGCGACTGACAACAATAATGAGTTGCATGACGATTCTGTCGCGCTATGTTTATTTGTTTGTTTGGTTTTTTACTTATCAGCTACTTTGAAGGGTTATTCTGTTCAATACGTAAACTGTATTAAAAAATAAAGGAGAGGTATCTCCAAAGTTGATCGACTTAGAAAAAGCTCTTTAAAAATCCGGCGGCTCCCGTCTAATATCATTGAATAAGTAGGTCGTTTATGCAGGATTCAAGTATGAAACCAAGCACGTTATGAAAGTTGCATAAAATATAAAAAATTTGAACATGCAATTGTTACGTGGTATCCAGAGCAGCATGGAAAATAGAAATGATCATTAGTAATTACTTTGCAATCAAAAAACTTTTTTTTTTTTCATTTATATATGCATTAGAAAATTGATTTTCTTTCCAAATAATACAGACCTCTTGTTGCTGTGCAGTTGCAGTTTGTTTCAACTTTGCTTGTGCGGCTTTAAGTGCTCTGTAAAGGATGTGTATATTATATTTACTTGAAATTTATCCGATCTTAATCAATTTATTTATAACTACTCACTCTTGTAAATCTCTAATTTGTTTTTCTTTGGAATTTTGTTCTTCCTGAGACATTTGCATAAGTTGCAATAGTCGTTCGGTTTCAGCGCTGCTGCGATTGCAATCCTCTTTTGCTTTTTCTAAATCTCTTTCTGCAGTCTCCAGAGCTTT
Organism: Trissolcus brochymenae; assembly: GCA_030523145.1. Lineage (NCBI taxonomy): Eukaryota > Metazoa > Arthropoda > Insecta > Hymenoptera > Scelionidae > Trissolcus > Trissolcus brochymenae. The sequence goes on from JAQQRF010000530.1 coordinate 14,121, forward strand.
TTGCAATTCCGCAAGTCTTTTGTCCGGTGAACCACCGCTCTGCGAAATCAAAGTACACAATGTAATGTAATTAATGTCTATTGACTTTTCATTTTTAGATATTCTCAACTAGTGACACATTACCCTTTGAAGTTGCTGTTCCAGTTGATCCATTTTAGCCTTGCGTTTCTTCAAGTCTTGATCCATATTTTGCAGACCTCTCTCCTTTTCTTCTATCATTCTACTCTTTTGTTCTACGGATTTGGCCTTCTCTTCAAATTGTCTCCTCTGCTCCTCTAATTGACGCCTCTGGTCGTCTAATTGTCTTCTTTCCTGGCTAGTATCGGCGCCAGCTTTCGCTGCGCCAACTTGAAGTTTCTTGTTCGCCTCGTGTAGTTCCACCTGTAGAAAATTTAGTCAATTTAGATAGCTACTCAGTTATTGTTTTATCTCTAAGTTTAAATTGTAATTGGACGGTTCCTCGCTACAATCTTCAAAATGTCACGCAACATTCTTTCAACATTCTTTCGCAATGATGATAATAATAATAAATGTTAAACAGTTAAAAATGTTGATAAAATTTTCAACAGTGTTTTATCAAGTTGTTGTAGCTTATGAAACAATCAAAAGGCCAGATGCAATAAGGAGAATTTCAGTTTTAGAGCTCTTTTTTTAAGTAAAAAAAATTATTATGAAAATGTGTTATTTCTTTCAAGTAGCAAAGTTATTTTTTAGGGTGTGCATCATCTATATTACAAACTAAAATACTACATATAAAACTATCATATTGAAAAATTGAAAACGTAGATTCTATAATCAGACCCTTTTCTCAAATTGGAAAAGGGTCTTTGAGCGTTAGTCCGGTTATAGAATCCACTTCTTCATTGCACGTTACCGTAAAAAGCATGTGCCAAAAATTCATCTTACGTCATTTTTTTTATTATCAACACAGTGTACAAGCAAATTATATAAATTAATCAATTTGATTTAATATTTTAAGAAAAAAATCATAATTCTGTTGTTCTTATGAAAGGTCAGGGGATTATGGGAAGCTTCCCATTATACTTATAATCACAATGCAAACAACGATGTAATCATTCAAGCATATTTGTGACATTTTTTATAGTATACTTTTTGTGCGATAACAGGTATCCATGTGACATGATGAATACATGTAATATATATGTAGTATAATATTCGAAAATGCGATATAGATAGATAGACACCCGTTTGTTTAGATTATTTATTTCATAATTTTTTCAAATTTAAAAGAGCACTCTTCGAGTTCCAGTTTCCTTCTGCATCCTTTAATTCATATCTACTGCCAATTTTTGGGTAAAATAAACTTGCAAAATATACAAATGGTATAAATTTTTTTTATACTAGAAATAAAGAACATATTTCAAATAAGTGAAATAATATTTTGGAAAAAGCGTATATTGTGACGATTAATAGATACGAATCATTTTCGATTTGATTATTTCATTCGAAAAAAACTTGTCAGATTTAACACTTATTCCTCAAATTCGTCTGAAATAAAGTAAGTTAAATATAAATTATAACGTATGTACACAATGAAATACAAGATGCAACGGAAGTGCACCTAAGCCGTGCATATAATGTGTGGATAATAAATATATGTTTGTTGACTTTTATAAATCATGGTGGCAATAATACAACGTTCAACTAAATTGTATATGTACGTATATAAACAAGGTGTCCTAAGAGTCCCGGAGCAGTAAAATATCTCGAGAAATGCACACCGATTGAGAAAAAAAAAACAAAAAAAAGTGTCCAATATTTTTTAAAAGTATATCCAACAATACGCAACTCATCTTCCTGGGGTTAGGAAGAGGGGTAACTTTGAAATATTTAAAGGGGAACCCTATTTTTTTTGCGCAAACATTTGTTTGATTCATAAGAGATTTTGGCGTTATCGAACCCTTAATAAAAATTAGGGATCCCCGTTGAAGATTTAAAAAGTTGCCTCCTCTACACTCCGATTAGGGAAAGGGATCGAGTTGGATATTGCATATTGTTAAATAAATTTTCTAAAAGTATTGTACATATGTTTGTTGTTTTTTAAATTGGATGTGTATTTTTGTTTCGCGAGATATTTAATCGTAACGGGACTTTTGGGAAACCATGTATAAATTGAATAACTGAATTCACTTATTATTTAGTGAATGAATGAATAATTATTGTGATGAGAAAAATAACAAAAAACGTACAACGAAGCGGGCACAATAGAAAAGATAATATAACGTATATATGTATATAGATATACAAATACAAATACAAATAACTTATAAACGAGAAATGAGATCATACGAGCAAAATGATGCGAGTGATGTTATATTATCTGTAAATGAAACGCTGTTCGGAATCGGTGACGAAATACATAATGGCAAGATGAGACGTGCGCGTGCGAAACATGATTATAGTAGTGATTTGTGACGCGGGTGCTCCTGGTCGTAAGTAATTGGCGCGAGGCGATGAGCGGTCTGCTAACCTGATTTTTCTGAAGCTCTTGGCAAAGCATCTCGATTTGCGCTTGAAAGCGTTCCCTCTCGACGGTGGCCTGCTTAAGTTCCTCTTGGGCACGTTCAAGGTCCTTTCTGATTTTGGCCGCATCTGCGTCGCTCGTTGGCGCAGCCTGCTGTTGTTGCAGCGCAAGTTGCATCTGCTGAATTTGTTGCTGATGAGCGTGCAATTGTCGCTCGGTGGTTTGCAGTCTCTTTTCAGCAGCGTCGGCACGCTGCTTCTCGGTTTCGGCAATTTTTCGCCAGTGCTCGAGCTGGGACTTGGTGGCGGCACCTGCGCTCTGGTCTCCGTTGGCCAGTTGCTTCTGCAGCTCTTGGACAACTTTTTCTGCCTGATCGGCACGCTGCATGTCCTTCTGATGCTGCTGCGTAATGTTCTGCAGCTGCTGAGTAAGTCGCTGAATTTCACGCATCTGTGCTTCCATTGCTTCCTTAGTGGCCTTATCCGGGGTCTGAGTCTGACCACGTTGCTGCAGTTGTTGTTGCAATCGACGAACCTCTTCTCGCTGCTTTTCCGCCTCCGCTTCGGCTGTATTGAGTTCCTGTTGGAAGTTCATAAGCATGTCCTGCGACTTTTCCAACTGAATCACCAGCTGGTCCCTCTCAACTTGCAACTGTTTAGCCTCGGCCTCCAATTTCTCTTTTGCTTTCTCAATCTTATCCGAATGTTTCTCACGATTCTCAAGAATGGCTGCCATCTTGTCGCGATCTCGTTGAGCAACCTGCAACTCGTTACGAAGTCTCGCAAGCTCTTCGCTTCCTGCAATCTGGTGGTGCTGTTTGGTTCGCATGAGTTCCTGCTTCAGAGTTTCCCTCTCTTCTCGAAGCAAAGACATCTCAACAGCCAATCTTTCGAGTTCTTTCTTGGCAGCATCCGCTGCCTCTTGGTGCTTGGTTACATTCATCTGAGACTTCTCAAGTTCTTTGGCCAATCGGCCGGCCTCAAGTTCAACCTGATCTCGTGCCGTGATCGCCTTATCGAGGCTTTCTCTAAGTCGTTCAACCTCAATGCTTGCACTTTCGGACCTCGTTTTACCCTCTGTCTGCATCAATCTTTCCAAGCGAACAATCTCGACCCTGAGTTTTTCGTTATCCGCTTCGAGCGCATCGCCACGCTGTTTGAGCTTATCGTGCCTGTCGCGGATCTTCTCCGCTTCGATCCTGGCCCGTTCGAGTTCGGACCTATTCTTCTCCTGGCTGGCGTTTATCTTGCACGCCTCATCGCGCGAACGCTCCAATTGAAGCTGCACCTCGTGAAGCTTGCTCTCAAGATCGGCTATGGTCGTGTGGGCACGCTTAAGCTCGCTCTCTCGCGACTCGAGCCGCTCCCTCGCCTTGTCCAGATCTTGCTGCAGTCTACTACTATCGCTCTGCCACTTGTCATGCTCGTACTGGTATTTACCTCGCACCCCTTCAGCCTTCTCCAGATCGGCGCGCAGCCGCGTCGCATCCTGCTCGGCCTTCCTCGCGCGTTCCAGCTGATCCCGAAGCCGCTCGTTCTCCATCTTGACTCGCTCCAGCTCGTCCTTGTTCCTCTCCTGGTTTTCTTGGTACTTTCCAAATCGCGACATGTATCTGTCGCATTCGTCGCGCGCGTTCTCCGCTTCTAAACGCAGCCTCTCGGCTTCCGCTTGAGCTTTACGCACATCTGCTTGCTGCCTGTCGTGCTTCTCGTACATTTTCTCAAGATCCAATTGCATTCTTGCCAACTCTTCTTGCGTCTTCTCGGTAGCTGCCTGAGCTTTGTTCAACTGCGACTGAGCTCTCTCTAGTTCAAAGCTAATTCTCTCGTTATCTGCAAGCAGCTTCTCACGCTCGTTCTGCAACCGCCGCATCTCAATTTGCGTCTTATCGTACCTCTCGCGGACCATCTCTAAGTCCACGCTAATTCTGTCCAGGTCTTCCTTAGACTTTTCTTCGTGTTCCTTTGTGCGACTTAGTTGTAACGCCGCTCGATCATACGCCTCTTGAACGCGCGTCAGCTCTTCCTGAGCTTTGCGAGCCTCTTCTCGACTCTTAGAAGCCAACATCTGCTGTTTCTCAGCCTCTAGATTTAGTCGATCTTTGTCAGCTTCCAATACTTCGATGCGGTTCTGCAAACGGAAGACGTCACTTTGGGCTCTGCAAGTAAAAAAGTCACGTTCATTTAAACTGGACACTTGATTCAATCACATTTTTAACAATAAATAAAATTAGACACAAATTCCTCCTTAACGTAATCGATATATTGAATTACTCGAATGCATAGGTCAACAGATCAATAGCAAGAGTATATATTCTATTGATCGCCGACCAAAATAAAGACTCATCCTCTTTTATCTAATTTTTTGATAAACGTCGCTTCTAACGTCATTGAAACAATATTATTATTCATACCTGTCATACTTTTCCAGCATCTTTTCAAATTCCTTGTTTGCATTTTCTCGATCTTCTTGCGCTTTCTTCAGTGTGTGATCAGCTTTTTCCAATTTATCTTTCAGAATTTGAATCTCAGTTAGTGCGTCATCACGTTCCAACTATTAAATTCAATTTAATATTAGCATAAGTAAGTTATAATAATCAACAGAAGTGCTACGGAAAAAGAACAACAAATAATCATACTGTCAGTTTTTGATGAGAGTTGTGTGTCTTCTCCCACCGTTCCTTTACGAGATCCAGCTCGGACAACACATTTTCTTTGTCTCGTTGCAGCTTATTTATGTGATTATGTTGTAATTCCAGTTTCTCTCGCATTCTAGCAACATCTTCTCTTAAGATATCGCGTTCTTTTTGCAATGCTTGCATCGTGATCTACAAAACAAGGTAATTATTATAAGCGCTTGGAATCATTAAATCAATTGAACGATTTGTAAATAAGCAAACAACCTGTGTTTTTTCACACTTATCCTGCAGTCGATCTACTTCTAATTGAATAGCCTCTCTTTCCTTTTGTATCCTTGTCGATTGACCCAAAGCTTTGTCCAATTGACTCTGTAGATTGTCAAAGTCGTAACTTTGCTTTTCTTTTTCCATTTGCATCTACAGACAAACAATGATTATTATTATTACTAATATCATTATTGTTATTATAATTATTTTATATGCAGCCAGATTTTGGTCAAATCTTTGATAATCAAGTTGCTCTAACCCTCCTGATTTCGCCTTGAGTCTTCTCCAGCTTTTCTTGAAGCTTGTCGACCTCACTCTGCGATTTGTCTAGAAGGTTCTGAAGTTTGTCTTGTTGCAACTGTGCCTTTCCGATGGTAGCCTGAGTCCTTTCAATTTCCTCTTGGGCTTTCTCAAGATCGGCCACCGCTTTATCTCGTTCAGAATGCAACCGAGCGACAGTTGCCTGCGCCCGGTCGTATTCATCGCGAAGACTTTCCTGTTCACCTTGAGCGTTCTCTAATCTTGCTTTCAGTCTGTAAACTTCACCTTGGCTCTTTTCCACCTGTAATAATAAAAATAATAACCTTAGCATTGCTGAAACTAGTTATATTGATGAAATATAATTTGACCTTTTCTTGCAACGCAGCTGCTTCTCCTCTGGCTCTTTCGTTGTCTGCCTGAGTGACCCTGAGCTCAGCTTGAGCTCTTCTCAGCTCAGCGGATGTTTTCTCGAGGCGCTCTTGAACCCGGTCGATCTCTCCCGACGTGTGCTCTGAAGATCGTAGTGCGCTTCTGCCATAAGGCGATGATTGGGATCTTTCGAGGTCATGCTTGAGTCTTTCATTCTCCAATTCTAACCTCGTTAGTCTTTGCTTGGCAGCTTCCCAATCGGCTCCGCTACGGCCCACCTCGGACGCCGCCTTGTCTAGCTCAGCCTTGCTCTTACCCAGTTCACTTTGCGAACTCTCCAGCTTAGCTTCCAGCCGATCCTTCTCAGCTTGTGCCCTTTCCAGTCTAGCACCTAACTTCTCCACCTTTTGTTTCAACGGTCAATTAGTGACATGATGATGACAACTGCAAAAAATAACTTATGCAATAATAACGTACCTCTGACTCAAGCGCATGTATCTTCATTTTGTATTCCGCGAGTTCGCGTTCATGGAGTTCTCTTTCCTCCTGCTTTTCCTGCTCCGCGCGATCTCTTTGCTCACGTAATTGGGTCATTTGCTTTTCCTTATCACCAATAGCTTCCTCGAGACTATTTAGAGCACCTTCACTGCTGCAATGATGCGCTTGCATCGCAATTAGTCGTGCTCGAGCCATGTCCACTTGGTTGTCTTTCTCTTTCAAAAGGTCTTCTAGATTTTCAATCTAGAAAATCAGCATTTTCCAATGACAATTCTCCGAAGCAATTATCATCATCATTACTTGCTACAACCCTTAACGCAGTAAATGCTCGTGTAAACATGCGAGATAAAAGGAACAAGTTTTTCACAATTCAATTATTCTAATGAAATTGTTCATTATCCAATTTTTTGTCTCTCTTTTTGCTACAGTTCTACCTACCTAAATGAAACTTGCTTGGCTTATAACATTACTTGTCTTAAAATGAAGCTTCTTTTAATGAAATTGGATGATATATTAATTTATTTTTTATATTAATTAAGTTTTTTACTTTTGTTTTACAACATGAAAGGTGATGGGTACAAGGAAACTACATAATCATGATAGGAAAAAAGTGCAAGTAAACTTTATTGACACAACATACAACATAAAATATACACAGTGCACAGTAACTTAAATGTAGAGTGCGAAAAATAAAATCTTATCAAATTAAAATAGAAGAATGAATTCTCGCATCGCAAAACTAAAATTTAACAAAGCCACCAAATAAATAAAACTTAACGCGCGCTCAACTACACTTATCTTACAACGCCAATCTTTACATTCAAACACTGACGCGTAATATATTTTTGTAATCATGTGAAATTTTGCTCAACAGATTTTTATTTGAAAAAGTGCACATTTGGAATACTGAGTTCAATTTTGATATTTTTATACAATATGATATTTTTTTAATCAGAAAATTTTAATTCAACATTTCATTCGACCTTCAGAATAAAACAGAAAACATCAAATTGCCATTTGAAAAAAATTGCAATGTCTGAAAAGGGAACAATCAACAGAGCAAATATTTTTCAATGTGAATGTGAAATTTACATTATTATGCAAATTCTAGACTTAATTTTGGTGTGTTTGTATTTTTAACTATAAATAAATGTTACTTTTTATACAACAAGAAATGAGCCTAGAAATATACTATTGAAAATCGTACATATTAAAACATACATATTATTACATTTTTACGATGTAATAATATGTATGTTACGATATTATATTAAATGTAATGATATTAATTGATCCCTCGACACAAACAAGATAATGAATACAGTACTTCAATTCTTTACTTTTTCAAATTATTTGTCCACCGCTAGCACAATCTTTTACTTTATACAAAAATACCTCGATAAATGCATATATATTTTAATTGTATTGTATGAACTACATTTTGGGGTATTAATACTTTTGTACTTACTTTGCGTTGCAGAACATTGATTTTCCGATCCTTAATATCCATGTGATCTTTTAACTCGGTCAATTCGGTATTTAATCGATTTCGCTCCTGTTGAGCTTGCATAGCCGCCTGTGTTTTCTTTTCGATTAATCTATTCTTCTCATCCAGTCGCTGTCGCATTTCTTCTGCCTAAGAAACAAGATTGTTTTCTTAATTTGCACACATTCAAAGTTTAAACACTTATAACGTAAAATAAAAACGTATGTTTTGTATGAATTTATTTGTTTGCTTTTTATTATTGTTGAAAAGGAAGCATTATAAAATATCAAAAACGTTAAAAACAATTCAAATGATGCAAAATTCAACATTAAACAAATAATAGGATTGTACAAAAGCTTGACAATGAATTTGAATAATTAAAAAATGATGAAATTAAAATCAATAATTAAAGAAAATTAAATTTAAAAACACATTTTAATTAAAAAGTAACGAATTCGTGTTATTAAAAGTGCCAAAAACGTTTCTTCTGGATTATATTGCTGGAGGCGTAATGTGAATTAGCTTTGAAGTAAAGTGATGGTTAGAGCAGTATGGAGAACGAGTTATTGTCTTTTATTTGATATATTTTGAACTTACGTCAGCCTGGAGCATGTTGTAATGTTCCTCCTTGGCGCAGAGGGACTCCTTCAGTACCGCAATGTGCCTCTGATAATCCTGATGCTGTTCCTCGAGAGTTTTCATTTTAGCGGACATGCCGAGAAGTTCCTGGTCACGTCGCTGCACCTCCGTCCGGAGTTCGTCCAGCTGCGAAAAGAGTCGGCGTCCCGAAGACATCAGTCTCTTGTTGGAGCTTTGTTGCGGCCATGAAGAGCATATGACTCGGCTGTTCTTCCACCGCGCCCGAGTAAGTGGACAACGGGCACTCTCGAAATTTCTCTTCGACCATAACGCAACATCGTTCCCGGATTGAATGCGTGCATCCGTATCATACGGGTGCGCGATCTTTACGTATTTTGAAAAAAAAAGCGAGAAACAGTATCGGTCGACGTACTCGGGCAGGGTTCGCAACATGCAGCGATAGACCATTGATAATACAAAGTCAAATCATAATCAGTTACATAAATAATCAACTAAACATTTGGTAACTGTGTGTAGAGAGAGAGTTTCATCTTAAGTATGCCATCGTGAAAGCGTGATCGAAGGCAAGGAGTTAAGTGATATATATGATATATGTATATAGCTCTGATTTCATGTGCGTGTCTTTGTTTTGAGCTACTCTTAAAAATATTTTTTCTTTATTAATAAATCTTGTTCATTTATTGTTATTCTTCATAAATTGTTGACTCGACTCGACTTATTATTTCGATGAATATATGTTCCTTTTTAAATGAACATCATTTTTAAGAGTACTCTATTATTCAGTTTAGCTTTTCTTGTCTTGAAGCCCGCGACAGAAAAAGGAAGAAAGAGAAAAGATAGAGATAGAGAGATAGAGAGAGAGAGAGAGAGAGAGATTGATCGATTGTTTATTATGCTCTAGAGTAAATATTCAATTGATCAAGCAATCAAGAGAGGGTATGAAGGGGTCGGAGAGATGCAACACTACCATCGCCATTTCGTTCAATTTACCCTTAGTTTGTTATTGCCGACTTTTTGTAAATCAAAAACAAACATACAAACGAAATATAATGACTTTCGGAATATATTCTGAAAGACTCTACAATATCTAGAACTACATAATCAAATCCATTATAAATTCAACGATTTCATCAAAGTTACCATCTCTGTATGGTTTTGATCTTAAACAAAAAATAAGAACGATATAGAAATCATACAGCAACGTCAAACTCTGAATACCGAAACATTAAGACTTTGAATTACGACAGTTCAGAGACACTACGGTACAACAAATTTCATTACGTCATGTGTAGAGGAATACGAAGGAAAGACTCGCAAGTGCATCGCCGGACGAGGTATCCTTACCTCCTCTGAAAGCTAGAATATCGGGAACCATCTTTAATATTAAACTTTTGTTCAAGATCCCTGGACTCAGCTTGGTCTACCGTTCCGCGATCACATATAGATCATCAGAAGGCGGCCCTAGTTAAACTTGGGCCGTATTGCGAACTGAACCCAAGTTGAACTTGTGCGCTAGTTCTAATCGCTAAAGCTTATGAGCTAATTGAACATGACTCAACTCTCAGAAGGAAGGAAAAGAGATGTCTTTGCCGATGTGCTTATTCGTAAGTGTCAAAGAGTAATCACACTGTTTGTTGACAGAAAACAAGATCAGGTCGAACCTACCACACATCACTTCCTTCCTTAAATGATCAACGTTCAACAAAACTATACAAGTCTGATCGCTTTTTTCAAGAAATTATCCATTTCAAAAGTAAACCGATCAACTTGAAGGTGTTGGATGCATGCGAATGAAAAGATATGAAAGGATTGACGTTTGAACGTAGCGGCCATGCACAATGCGTTTTGTTGTGACAGATGAACTAGAATGGGTAAGATATCGCGAGTGATCGTTTAGATGAAAGACACTATTCGCAAATCAAGTTGATTAAAATAATAAAAGTGTGTCTAAGTTGTTGTTGTAGAGTAACTGTCCATCGATCTCGTTGAGGTCAGATTTTAGGACGAGGAAAATAACTGGAATACATATATGCGTTCATAATGGTGGCTCAAGAAGCAACAGCATCTTATAACCAGATGAGGTGTCATCAGAATATCAAGCCCGAGTGCGCCAATCTGCTAAAAATAAATTTTCATACTGTTTGTCATTAGGTCTGTTCGCTATCAATTTTTAAGACTACAATTGGATCAAATTGAATATATGAAAACGATGTATGATTAACAGTTGTCATTAACAATTACAATCATTTCAACTGCGAGTAATGATACATATGATGAAACGCGCTGCAAAAAATGACCGCATTTGTAACGAAACTACCTCTGTCTTATTAACCTAGTTATATTGTGACCAGTAGAACTTGCGGCCTTGTCATCTATAAAATAAGATTAAAAAAAAAAAACAAAACAAACAAGATTCGCTATAACGTCGGAAAAGGAATGTGCGGGTGCAGAGCACAGCATCGAAAGGATTTGACCAAACAACCTCATCCTATTTATTGCGAGCTGCAGCTTGACTGCCGGCGGCTTCTATTGAGCGTCGTATTTTCGGATGCGCCCGTTGTTGATGAAAAAACTTACTTGGCGTTTGAAGTTCGCGTCGTGCTTGTTGAAGTTGTGCGCATGCAAGATAAGACCGCCCTTTGCCGCCGGCTCGATGAGCTTGAGGTGGCGAATCGCGGCCTGCTGGGCTGGGTAGCCTTGGTGCTCATTCATTCGGTACTCAATGAAGGGATTACAAACACCGCTTGTGATAAATGATTTGTTCGAGCTGTAGGGCATTAAACTGTTGGGTAATGAGATCACTTTGAGCAGCTGCTCCCTGATCCTTCCACTACAGTCCTTTATTCGCTGGTGCTCTGCCTCCAACAGCTCAACTTGTTTTTCCAAAGTCTGTATTCTCGCGTCTTTGGTCTCCAATATAGCCGTAAGTGTGGTGCTCCCAGGCACTCCTCCCGGCACAGCCACGCTGCCGCCCAAAATTGTTGCCGTGTTGGTCTCGCCAAAATTTAAATTGTTACCTGCGACCGGCTCACCAGAAGTGGCTGTCGTAGCATAGGAAAGTTCCAGCTGTGTCTGTAGACTCTTCAGCGTTTCGTTCGTTGCTTTGAGCTCCTTGACAACAAGCAATACCAAAGTTACTCACGCAAATGGAGTAACAACAACATTTTGATCGAAAAGGGATCTCACAAATTGATTCTGATATGATTATGCAGAACACTTCGATGGAAGATGAACTCGCGACTCATCCACAATCGATTACTCGTCGATTATGCATGTTTTCGCAGGCGATCAGGTGGAAGATGTTTTGGTTGGCGAAAGAAAAGCTTTTTTTCTCACTCCATTCTCAATTCATCGCTGAATTCTAGTACAAAACTCGTTCAAGCTACTAGACACTATTATTATATTCCAAATATTAACGATTATTTTTTGAAGAAAAAAAAAAAAACAAGTTTTTTACAGTACATTGGAACACGGATATGTCTTTTCTTCATTTATTTCACATATTCATATAACATTGATATATCTATACAAATATTAACTTCAAAATGAAATTGCAAATAGTAAAACCTCTCCTGGGAATAGGCACCCTAGTACTACTTGCCAGAAGCAAATACTACAATGCAACCCTCTACCCCCTCTTCCTCCCCATAAGACTTATCCATGTCAAAACGTTTACATTCTCATGTTTTAGATGCATAAAAATACCCTAGTAAAAAGGGTATCATATATTGTCTATACATAAAACATATATTGAACAATAAGTGTTAATATATTGCAAATATATAGTCCATATATGAAAAATATTGAAACATATATGGTCACTAGATGATTTGCTAAAAATAATTAGTGCCAATCCATTGCCAATATATGGACAATAAATAATCTTTTTGACTAGGGTAGTATTTGTAAATGCAATCTCTTTCCTGAAAAGTTGGTGGATGTTTTTTTAACCGATTTCATTACTCAAGTATTTAACTAAATTTGAATGTTTGCACAAAAGTATGACTTCTTGTCAAGTGTAATGTGAAAATAAGGTGAAAATCCGTTTTGTTATAAAAGCTGGGCATTGCCACACTTCTTTCGCCCACCGTGACGTAAATAATAAACATTGTCCAACGTGCATGTGATTATCATGCAATCACTTTTTTCGTTTAGAATCTTGTTTTATCAAACATATTTTGTATAGACTGTACAATTTTTTTTCTATTAGAAATTATATTTCATTAATTTTACATTTTTACTGGTCGAACCAGTAAAACAATATTATTTTCCAGTTTCGAGAAACCATGTTGAAGACGAATCTAAACTTTAAGGTGCATATCCTCCCTTGATTATAAAAAGGAAAGAGATCAATGAAACGTAAAAGATCCAAATAGTACACCAAAAGATGAAATTCAGGCATAAGTGATATTAATTCCGTGAATGAAGTTTAAATTGTGAATGAACAATCAGCGTGGGGTAATGGTAGATATATCCATCATTGGACAGTTAAGGAAAATTCGTAAATTTAAGTGTGTAAGACAATTCAACATAAAAATATATCAAGACAAGAAATAAATATAAAAGAACTAATACAAAATCGACATTGCGTATTAAAAAAATTTGCGTAAATTCATTAATTTTATTTTTTGAATAAAAATATTTATTTTAGATATCGGAGATTGATCAATGATATTTGGCAGATATTGATATTTATTAGAATTTTTTATTAAAATTATAACAATTTACAACGCTTTACTATTATATTGTTTTATTTTTTTGTATGCACAACCCTAGTAAAAATGATCATATATTGTCCATATATTATCAATAGATTGACAATATATTATTTTCAGTAAATCATATATTGTTCATATATTGACAATATATTGATAATAGATTGTCAATACATTAACAATATATGTTTGCATATTTTCATATATGGACTATGTATTGACAATATATTAACAATTTCAAAATACTATCAATATATTGTCAATGTATGGACAATATATGGTCAATATATGATTTCTGAAATAATATATTGTCAATATATGTTTTATGTATGGACAATATATGATCCTTTTTACTAGGGAATTTTTATTTACTTTCTCTTACAATTTAGTCACTCAGCGACAGAATCTCAGTTTCCCAAATAGCCAGTTTCAAAAAAAAAAAAAAAAAATACTTTGAAAATTCCAAACATTGATTTGGTGTTTTAAATTTATTAATTGGATTTATAGAAACTTATTAATTAATCATAATCCTGCAAATTATGAAAAAAATTCAATGTTTAGAAAAATTGTGTTTAGACAATTGTGTGTTATATATATATATATATTATTAATTTTACTGCAGGAATACTGATAGTGAAAGTTCTCTCAATAAATTGGATTTTATGGTAAAATGTTTTTCTTTCTAGGATAAGCACCTTATTGCAATACAATGAAGGGTTATGAGCAATTGATTATACATACATGAAAAAACAATTTGAAGAAGTCTGAATTTCATGATTAGGGAATATTTTTTTCAAACAATATTATCTTTATCTTTAACTAAACTTTGATTTTAAATTTTTGCATAATATATATTAAAACTGTAATATTACAATACTTATGGAAATTATTTTCAAACAACTTAAAACAAAATGGCTGCTGCTATAGAGCTCTTTTCATTATTCCATCATTAAAAATTGTTTAGTCATTACTAATCCTATATCTAATCATAAATTAAAAAAAAATTATTTCTGGGAACAGCATCCATCTTAAAAACCAAATATCTTTTTATTATTATAAAAATAACGAGAAATCTGTTACCCTAAAAGTACTAAAGGGGCAAATTTTTCCCTTATTTGATTTAATACGAATAATAATTCTTTTCTCGCATAGTAAATTGATAATGTGGTAAAATGTACTACTTTTATGTTTTATTGTTCATCTATACTATACATTGAATAAGAATACGATCATGGAGGAATCTCAAGTTGACGGTGAAATTATTTAATTTGTCCATTTTAAGGAAGAAAACAATAAAGATAAGATATTATACCTTTTTTTTATTATAACTTTTTTTTCAATGCACTTTCTTCATTAGATTCATCGAATTGAATCTTATATGTCTGTTAGATTACGAAGAAGTCGAATTACAGCGCCTGCGTGTAGTAATTGTTTAATTTTTAAAGATTAATTTTTTTAAGATTTATGAAAAATGATTGTTTTTACATTTGAATTTTGAAAATTAGCATTATTTTAAATAATCGGAAGAAAAAAAACGTTTTCCAAAGTTTCTTTTTACAAAATAACATTAAAAATATTGTTTTTTTTCTAAGCGATCGTATGTATAACTATTGTAAAATAAAATGGTAATTTTTGTAAAATGGATTTATAATGTTTTATTCGCAACAAACTTTCATGTAACGAATTTGTGTCCTTGGTGCGTACAGGTTTTTTCACTTTTTTAAATTATTTAAAAAATTTTTTCTGTGCCTCGTTTTCAGATTAAGTATTCTAATAAAAACTACATAATATAATAGCCGAAATTTTAAGTCGTTCAGATTGTAGTTTTGAGATATATTGTATGCAAATTGAAAACCATTACTTCAATCGAGGCTCCATTGAAGCGGCCATTTCATTTTTGAAAAAACAACATATTTTTCGTGTTCTTCAATAACCTATTAACCAGTTATGTAATATTTGGCAGTAATATTGACAGTGTTTTGGGAACAAAACACTAATAATTATTCAACACTGTAAGTATTGCAGCATAATTATTACACTTTTGAATAACACATAGTGTATAGCATAATGCTGAGCTGTCGATTTGACAGTTATCTATAATAAACTCATTATTTCATAGAAAATACGTTATTATTTGATTCATTGTTCACCATTTCTATCTTAAATTTCAATAATTTTCTAATAATATTTTTGATTAGTGACAAAAATATGATTAATAATAAAAAAAAAAAAAACAAACAAAATAGTTTTCCCAGTAAAAAGAAAAATGTATTGTGCATATATTTTGCATGTATTGACAATATATTATTTTCAGCAAATCATATATTGTCCATATATTATCAATACATTGACAATATACTGATAATATATTGATAATATATGGGCAATATATGTTCTTTTTTACCAGGAATATGTAAGAAAAACAGTCGAAAGAAAAAGTATATAAGATAAAGTTAACGGATATAAAATAAATACCAAGCGACAAGAAAAATTGAAGAAGATGAAAGAAGAACAAAAACAATATAGAAGTGAACCAAAGAAATGTGCAATAAAACAGATTTTAAATTTGACGCATGCCGTGTTTTTGTAATAGAGCATTTAAGCAACAATTAATGATTAAGCTGCCTAATCTATATCATTTATTTATTTAACGTATTTTAATTTTATATATTCCTATAGCCCCATTAGTTAATAAAAATCTTCACAATACTAAAACACTCTGCATAATTAACTCTGCAATACTTCTGTTATACTTCTAATATTTAACTTGAATTAATTTTTTTTAATTTTTATTGCGTTGATAATATATATATATATTTTATTATGAACATACATCCAATGTTCATAATAAAATATATCGTAGTTAAAACAACTTCTTCTATTGATATAAACAATGGATGACCGATAAATTGATGAGAAAACCGACATTTTTAATACAATCATTGTCACGAATTATTTTTTTTTGTATTTTTTGAAATAATTGAAATACTATATATATATATGATATATATATATAATAATCCACCTTTGAATTAGGTGGTAATGTAATATTAAACCATATCAAAATAAGCGCATGAAAATCAATAATAAATTTATTCACATTTAGTCACAGATAAATGTCAGATTTCCATAATGTAAGAAAATTTTCCATCGCAAGGAACGGTATGTTGAACAAAAGAAAACGGAGGATAATGATTCAGTAATTGAAATATAGTGTACATATGTATGAAATGTAGTTAATAGCACTTGCTTCAAAAATTGAATTTTACGTCTAATCTGAAAAAATAGAATTGAATCAAGTATGTTGCCAAATGTGTTGAGGCATTTTCCATGTGTCCCCCAATAATCCGTATTATATATATTATATTGATTGTTCTATTGGAACCTAATACGATGGTTTTCTTTTCAGGATTGTTTTTAAGATAAATTTCGATAAAAGCTATTTTCTGTTACATTTCATGTTTTAAAAGTTCAATTAGTGTTAATCAATCATGTCTAGACAATTATTGAAAAAGATTCAATTACTTGTAAGAAAATTCAAATTACAATTTGAATACCATATGATTTTTGATGTTGTAATTTTTTTTTATTTTTAAGGTTAAGTATTATTAGCGATTGTAAAAAACAGTTTTATTTTTGTTGGTCCGAAAGAATTGTTTTCGAATGAAAACAATTATAAAGCCAAATTGTGTGTATACCTGTTTAAAATTGTGTTGTAAGATCGCAGGTCCTTAGGATTTGTTGTGAGGTCCTAATCATAGTCATGTCGCAGTGTATGTATGGAATTAAAAATAATGAGAGTTGGTTTTGCCAAAAATTAAGAAACTGGAAAATTTCCTAACAAAATCCACTACTTTTTCACATTATCAGGAAAATGATATCAATCACCGATATGAATCAATTATCTTTGGATATTCATTACAAACAAATATTTATTTAGCATGAATTGACTCCGAAAACATTGCTAACATCTTACCGCCTACACATCAAAAGCAACTCATTCTGCGCATTCGAACAACATTTCATTGGGATATCCCTTTCGTTAATCGAATAGCATGAGTGCCAAGAACAAATTATTATCTGCATGAAAATATATGGAGCGAAACGATACAAGGACAATATGATGAAACATTCTGACTCATTAGTATGATATTCTGATATTATAGTTTCAACTTCATTTTTTTCATTTGTCATATATTTTGGAAAGATACGATGATTAAATGCGAATATCTCGAACATTACAAAATTAAAGGGAACGATATGATAGACAATATAATACATTATATTTTGACAGTGTATATCTGTTAGTTTTACTTGCACAGTTTTAAGTTGAGATCAAATCTGATAATTTGTATACAATTCAACTGAAACTAAACTTGAATATTTGTAAAGAGTAATATAAAATTTATTATTCTGAAAATTTTCAGACTATTTTGAATATCATAAATAAAAAACTTTTGTTCGTTTTTATCACCGATTTGATATAGCATAGAGGCCATGTGACAATATAATACTGTTTTTAATTAGTATATCTTTATATATTTGAAATCACAATCGCCCTGGTTGTAAAAAACTTCAGAGTCAAAGTGATACTCAAAAAGAATATATTATTTGACAATAATATATATTTTAGCGAGTAATTAAATGGAATTCGCCCACAACAAAATTAATGCAAGAGCAAATTTAATTTAATATTGATAAATTCAATGTTGCAAAAACGTACATTTTGTCGAAGTTAAATATTATAAAACATTAAAAATTATTGAACAATCGACTTCAATAATGAACCACAATTCCATTTATGAGATGACACGTTACTTTTTTAAGCGTAAATGGTCAGTTATTACTATTGTATTATGAGATAATGGGTTTTTAATTGTAACATCTTACAAAACAAATAAAGACACAACATAATCATTTCACTGAAAAACATTCGACTAATTCAATTACACATAAAAAATACAGATACTCAAACTTCATCATTATAATTGCGTGTCATAATAACCATTACTGCGTCTTTATTATTTGTTGTGTAATTAGATTCATTTCTGTGATATAAGGAAAAATTATCAGGTAACAACTTTTTGTCACGATTAACTGCAAATTCGACAAATTCTGCAGCCTTTTTCATGTTTAGTCCTACTCTTTTAATATTTTTTGAATATAAATATATTGTTACTTCGGTTTATGTATAACGTCATTTTCAGACAGTCAGAAACACTGTTAAATCGTATTGCGCTCAAATTTCATTTATCTCATACGACACTTGTCAAAATATAATTTGTTTTTTTGAAAAATTGTTCCATTTGTACAGTAATTATAATTTAATTTAATTTTATTTCTACGGCTAAATTACTCTCTTTGAATGTTCATTTCAAATATTCTATATGCAACATCACATCCTGTTTGCACGTTTTTATTATTGCAGACAAGAAGTTGGAAAAAAAGGAAAGGAACAAAACAAACTGTCAAGGTATTGTCAATTGTGTCAGAGAGAGACAAGGTGAGGAAACAAGGCGATGAGAAAAATTTCCCCTCAGAGTGTTAAAATGTTAGTGAGGCAGAGATCTTCGACGTGATCGATGAACAGTCGCTGGCAATGAACACAAATAGTCAAGCACACGAGCATGAACGACAGTACAGTGTACAATCTGTCAACATGGTGCAACCCTGTCATAATGCCCAAGCTTACGTTTTATCAGCCCATGAAAGTTTCTCCCTCTTTATAATAGTTCTGTCTCTTTTAGGCGAAAAGATTTCTAATTTCGTCTCGACTGAATTCTGACTTAAAGTTAGAATAGTTATTTTTTCAATAAGGGAGGCAAGCGAGAAAATTTGTCCGAGAGCTACATTTTGCTCAAGGACCAAATTTCTCGCCAACCTCCCATGTTTGAAACATCATTTTTCGTACCCCGTGGCCGAGAAGAGACATTTCACGAAACTCCCTAGAGAGAGAAGTGGCACTTCTCGCCCGCTGGTACGAAAAATAAACTTTTGGCGTTACAATTTATTTCTATTCTTTTTTCAATAAATAACTAGAAAAGTAAACATACACTTTTATGACAGAATATAAGAACAAAAATTTTAATTTATCAAAACGCGTTTTAAAAAGTGAATGTTTTGCATGAATGAATGACTAAATGTTTTATTTTAACAAATGTCCACAGAAAGATGACCACACACGAAGTCAGGTGACTCTTTCGTGGCTGCTCTAGCCAAAATCTACAAGTTTTTCTTTCAGTTAAACCAAGGGTAAATTTTATATTCGTTTATATTTCGATATAGCTCACTAGAGTTATTTTGGGTTTAATTTTTATAATCAAAGATGGTAATTATGCATTACTAGATAACAAGAAATGGCATACCGATCATTCATCTTTAACTCATTTTTTCACTGATATAGTTTTTGTTCCAAGCTTAATCAAAAAGTGAAAGGAAACAAGAAAAAATAATCAACGATATCTAAATAACTGATGAATCTTACAGTTCAACGGAATAAACTTCTAGCGTGTAAAGCCAAATGTATCTTGATTGAATTCCTTTTGTTAGCACTATACATTGCTTATGCGCGAACTTATTTGTTCTTCGCTTGCTGGAGCTCAAAGGAAAAAAGCTGCAACTTTATCGAAAGCACGGGGTGACTTCGTGTGCTCCTTTTTTGTTCAAAACGCATGTCAAAGCGAGGCATCTATAGACTTACACGTGTTTTATGAGAACGAAACAATATTATCTCTCTCTCTCTCTCTCTCTCTCTCTCTCTCTCTCGCTCGCTCGAAATTTCTTGGTCAAGTTATTTATTTCTGACCGGACTTTGAAATTTTAGTTTCCTCAATCGGGCTATCCTAAAGGCCTTGATTAAATGCAAAATATTGGACATTATATGAAATCACCAATTTAATATTTCAGTATTGTCTATTTTTTTATTATAATATTTTTCCCTCGCACAATGATTTTTCGCATGAAATGACGATGGTTATGATGGTTATGTCGAAACAAGCTTAGCATTGTTTCGACAGTTGTATGTGGAAAGTAAAAATTCATCTACAAACACATTATATATACTCGAAAATGAGAAAACAATAGCAACAAAAATAGTACGTTTGTTCATCTAATTGTTATAAACTATCACTTATCTGCCTTATATGAAATTTATAAAATAAACATTCAAGCAACAAATTTCTTCCAAGAAGTGTCAGTGTGTTTATACCGACTCTGAAGCGAAGGAATCAACTGTTCCACTATTTCAAACTCAAGTTCATCAGAAGTCAGCAAAGGTCTACCATTGGTTTTTTATCTTTTGTCGCTTCACTAAGCTGGATTTGAGATAAAAACAGGGCTGTCCGGCGATTGAAAGCTTTCAAGCATGATGTGCGATTGATGAGCGATTGATGGCTTAAAGCGTGGTTACTGTTGGCAATGATCTAAAAGCTGTCGTATCAAAACTACTGGGCAAGCATTACTACATGATGATTCTAAATGGAGGATTTTTTTTGCAACCGAATGTTAAGATGAGACTAAAATTCTTAAGGACCTGCTTTTGTGCCAGTGACTGCATCTGTTGAAACATTATCCGTTCTTCCTCTTTGCCTGGAACAAAAGACCCAAAATACAACATCAGTCAATGTACTCTCCTGAAAATATTAATAATTTATAAAAACAAAAGTCAATGTCAAGGGGTAATGCAACAATTAATCAATTTAAACTTAAACGATTCGACAATAAATTATCAATTTGACATACTTTTGAACAATATATACCAATATATATATAATATGTATATGTTGCAGGCAATGTCCGAAAATAGGCAATATCGGAAATTACCTAATGTTTTTGGCATTGTCTCACGTTTCGGTCATTGCTTAGGCATTATCTAACAATGCCCGAGAATGCTTCTCGGGTCATTTTGTGACAACATTGTCAAGAAAATTTCTGAACTCGTAAGATTTTAATGCACTTGAACGTATAGGGTGATCAGCGTACCTTCTAAGTGAAAACATACCGACTTATCCACTGTTAAAAATTGCCTTTAATATTCCAAATATTGTTGTGAATTAAACTAATTCAGTCTGAAGAAAAATCTATATATACATTAGAAAATAAATCTCAAAAAATCTTAAAAGAAATGCATGAATTTTCGGTATTTTTGTTGTCTTTTGAGCTTGAGTGGATCTGGGTATCGTCAGGCTTAGCCGAAGAAAACTGATTTCAATTTTCCAGATCAAAGTTTATTAAGGCCCATGATGCTCGGGCCAGGTCCACAATTCAGTCAGATGAAAATATCTACTATGGAAATAAAAAATCTTACATTCAAATTTAGACCAATATGAGGTAAGAAATGCGAACACTTTTAACCTCATGCTAATTAATTGCGCGAAAACCGCACGTAAATATCGTTTCCAGAGAAAGGCTATTTTAAATGTCCGGCACGTTCAGATTTTGAGATATTTTTGGCAGCAGTTCAACTTGCCTGTCAGAGATTTCTGTCTCGATATCACGAATTGTCTCGAAAAGCCTGACGATTGCGGGTTACGAAATGGTCGTCGATTAGTAAAGAGGAAAACTCACCCATTCCCTTATTCTGGAGCATTTCAAGGAGCTTTTTGATGCTCTCATCCCGAGCCTGTAGCGTCTGCTTTTGCGTTTCTATCCTTAATTCCAGCTCCTGTAAAACAGTCAGAAATGTTGTTATTTTTCTTCTCGTAAAGCTGATTCTCAGCAAACACCGAATGTGACTCTTGAAAAGAAATGGACTGTGCGAAATTTTATAGGGTTTTTTTTTTGTTTTACAATTGTTTGGACATGTTTTTGCAATTTATTTTATACATAGATTTTTTGTTTTCATTCTGTTCTAGGCTATTACACCGCTTATGAAAAACAATGTTAGCGTTGATACGATAAACGTAAACGTAAACGAAAAACAACAAAGGAGAAAACGGCATGAGAGTGTCGCGCGGATGAGAATCTACGGTGTTCGTCTAGATGCAGGTCGGCGCCAGGCGTAAGAATGTTTTAGGCATCTCTCAGACGATGACAACTTGATTAGAATACAATTAATCACCTGCGGAGTAATGTGTCCTGCTTTTAACAGCCGCTCTGCGTCTCGTAAGTTATATTTTTTATACCACTTTTTCCTCCCGACGAAATCATCGATGCTTTCGTTCTTTAAAAGAAATCACAATTTGCTCATCAGTTATTAAATTTGCAATCTATGATTGATGAACGATTGGATAGGCGCAAATTTTGTTTAAACATTTATAATTATTGAAGAAAATTTCAAATGAGAATGAATCATACACTCTACATTCTTTTGTCATTTACTAGAACATCCAACATCAAATATTTGTTCACTATATATGAGCAAATCCACAATTTTAACTGCTTCTTAAGTTTTCAAATTCAAATGATATTATTTATTAATACGTGTTTATAATATTATTATTAACACACAAAAATTGTTGATTTAATTGATGTATTAAAATTTTGAATTTATATTTATTTTTGTTTAAACATTTTGATAAATAATTTCGAAATTGTTCGAACATATCACCTATGTTTATACATGAAAAAAGTACTATTTGTGCTAAAGCATTTGATTTGTTTAAATCCCGAGAATAATTATGTATGTAGTCAATAATGGGCGATCGTCGCTTTTGTACTGGCAACTTATTGGTGAAACGACGTTTGGCAAATTGCCTACACTAAAACTGGGTTATTATTAGGTTAATACTGGCTAACGACAATCGTATACCAGTACTGAACCGACATTACATCATTCATTCGGCAACAAATCCCATTTGGGAATAGTACCTTCATTGTCCTCAAAAACCATCATCAAATAATTTGTATAAATTACAATTTTTACAAAATTGCAGATCATTCACAGGAACTCATGGTATTCTCTAGTCAAATTAAACCGAATAAAATAAATACTTATATATGTATACAGTCTGCAGAGACCACAGAATGGTCCTTGAATTGAATTTAAAAAATATGGTTTTAATAATGATAAGACGTTGTTACAAGTCCTTCGCTGATAACCAATTTGAGTTAATGTACTCTGTACCAAGTAAATGTACCTCCTGCTATGATAATATCCTTTGTCATAAGATGTCTAAACAAAGTTAGTATAATAACAAAATGAGAATTCTAATAATCATATATTCTGTTTAATTGATAGTTTATTTAGTAGGTTACACTTTAGTTATTCACTACACGGTCACATGTTAAAAACACTTAGCTCTGATGCGAAGAAATAAAAACTTAAGGTAAGAAAAAAAAGTATTTTTAAATTAATAATTACGATAAGGAATGCATTTCGAATCGGCTGTAACAACATCTGTGAATGTATTTGGTGCGACAAAGAACGTACAAACAAATTTTCAAGTTGTGCATAATTAATTTTTCAGAATAGCCGAAAAAATGAATGAAAAAAGAAACCGATTCTTATTTTCATATTCACGTGAACATTACGATAAATAATTTTTCCGATTTTATCAAAACCACAAAATATCATTATAACCTTCAAAAACATAAATTTCGATAACTTGTGCAGGGCAAAAAAAAAACTCACTACATAGCTGAGCATTCATTTTGTTATATATAATGTTTATTATTATTATTATTCAGACAGAAGTGTTCTTTATATAAATATCTACTGGAAACTTATGAATTGTCGTTAATTATATAGTCATTGATATTATATAGTTATTTTGTTCATTGAAAAAATCCTGAAATCTGCAAAGTGACGATAGTGGGTATACATTAATTTTAAATCGAAAAAAGTTATTTCGTTTACATTTTGAAAAATTGCAGAAAATCGAATCATTCATAGAAAACTTTCTTTTTATTGGAAAACTTCTTATAGTGGAAAATAGTGGTGGAAAGTTAGAATAGAGTCACCCCTGTACTGTGGAAAAAATCCTTTTTTCAAGTAGATTAATAGTTTTTTTTAGAAAATAATTAATTATAAATAAAAATGGCATAATTTGGCATGAAACCAAAAGCGATTAGTTGCTTTGCTCATATATGTTATATGCTGAGCTGTCTAGGTCAAAGATCCAAAAAGAATCAAATAACATTGAAAAAACATAAAATTGGAAATAAAATTGAACCACACGGCTGGACATGTTGTGGCTCTGAACGAACTTCCGTGTTCGACATGATTGCACAATGATCACGCAAGTGTTTCAAGTTTTCATCCAACACGTGACAGCGAACACGCATCAACCAACACTTTACATTTATACTTTCCGCGGTCATTTACCCGTGCAACTCCGAATACTTTGCCAATTACTATTTCTTACTCGGCTTCTTACCCAAAACCATCAAAATTCTCTCGAGCAATTAGCGCCGTATACCTTTACAAGACTTGAGATTAGACTGACACTATTTTATAATTTATACAAATCCTCATTAATCATCTTCATAATATATCATAGAAAAAGGGAAATGCCATAAGCTATAATTTGATTGGGTATAAAGCGCTTGAAAATTGTATACAATTTTTTTTTCAAATTGTAACTGACTAGAAATACAAATTTGGTGGTTGCTAGGAATGTATTTGAAAGCCAGTTAAAACCATTTTACTAACAAGTTGATCTCTTTTTTGGCAAAATTCCCTTCAAGTAATTGGAATTATTCACTGATGAAAATAAATTCTACGTAATTAATTTTTTAAAATGTCACTTACATGAGAAAATGAATTTCAAACTATAATATATAAAATCATTGAACATCCATTCCATCAATGAGCATCAAATATGATATGATGAATGATAAATGTTCATTGATTTTGGCTAGTCTTTTATAATATATTGTAGAACACAAACCTTTATAGTATCCCGAAGTATTGCTATTTCACGCGTCAAATGCTCGTTCTCGTTGTATAAAATTTCCATTTGTTGCTGCATCTCGATGCTCGGGCCACGCGTTCGCGTTCGCAGTTCATCCTCAAGTTGCCTCACTATCATACTTTGTTTCTGCAAATCAGATAGTATAAACTTATATTAGAGTTCATATGGTCATCTATAATATATTATACATTTTTTAGAAATATACTCTCTGATTCGACAAAAAGAGATTTAAATAATATTAACCAATTCAGTAAGTATGAATTCAAAATAATGTGTATTGTGCTCAAATATAATTTAATATTCCTCAGCGTCCTTAACTTTCGAATTTTTCTATGATATTCTGCAACCATTGCATGAAACCGTAGGTAACGACGAAAAACTTAAACTATTTTTCCAGTTTTTAAACTTTAATTTCCAGTTTTATATATATTTTTTTCAATATAATCACAGCAAAGAATAGGAATAATAATCAGGAAAAATATTTACCAGAAAATTACTATGTTTTAAAATATAATAATCTCTAAAATAGTAAAAATTAGATTTAAAAACATATTTCAATTGAAAATCATGGTGCAAGGATGAAAAATAAAGCTCACTAATTGTCAGAAGTTGATATACGTATTTTAACAATTTTTATTTAAAAAAAAAAAACGTTTAATGATATAGTGCGCACAAAACTTAAATCGTCAGTTATCAATGCATTTAAATCGGTGAATGAGCCTTTTAATTTTTTTGCTGATCATATGATTATTATAATAAAATTTATAAATTAAAATCAGCGATTAAGTTAAATAAAAAACCATGAATATATACTGATCATCATGAGATACTGATCAACAGCCACAGTAAACACAAATATTTAATAAAAAAGGTAATAATGATAATTAACCTAATATTTTGTTTTAACAGATATGCTAAAAAATAATTTTCAGAAGAACTTCAGAATTTAAATGCCATCTTTTTGGAGTATTAATGAAATTTTATTAATGTAATGTTTTATTTATTTTTTTATTTTTTTTTTTTTAATATTAGTGGCTTAATGCAAAAGTTGCTCATTTTTGTGTAGTTAAATGTATTCATAACTAAATCAATTTTATCATCAAGTATTCAAATTCATTATGAGGGAAAATACTTCATAGTTGTTACAAAAATTATCGAATCATATGGACTGTCATTTATAAATTATTAATCAATTAGATATTGATTAGACATTTTAATACTTTTAGTGATTCTAAAAATTGCGTTAACAAATAATTCTGTGGTTGCCAGTCATAACCAGTTGAGTGTATTCATAAATCCTATACCACTTAACTGGTTATGGCTGGTAACCCCATAAGAGTTATAGAAAGGTTAATTAAATGCTGAGTTTCATTGTCTAGATTTCTGAGTAAAAGCAGTTGGAAAACATCATTTGAGGAAACTTTTAAGGTGATATGCCATTTGAACATTCTGTCTTTCTCGCAAAATTTAGTGATTTTCTGATTTATTTTTTGATAAATAATTTTTGACAAAAGCTCGTTAGAGGGCTATTATTATCTTGGGAGAAATGTTTGACTGCAACAAAAAACTGCATCCTGTTGACAGATTGTTAGAACAAAAAATTTTTAACATAAGTTGTCATTCGAAATACTTATTAACAAAAGCGTTTATTAATGATTTTTTTACAAAAAAAAAAAAAAATTAAAAAAAATGAAAATCCCGTTTACCCATATATCTGTGGCTGTGAGGAAAAACCAGATAAGTGATTATTTGTACATTTAAGTTGAAAACATATTTTACGTTGTTTTCCTTATCTACTTCTTTAATACAAACTCAAAGAAGTGTTTCTATGGGGATC
>JAQQRF010000531.1:0-153597 GCA_030523145.1 Trissolcus brochymenae
AGATTTGTTTACAAAACAAAATGAACATTTAGAACAAGAGAGGCCTTCTATAAAAAGTAAATTGCACACTTTTGATGAACGAAGGTGAGAGAGAAAAAATAAAAAAAAAAACACATGTGAATAGGAATATTTGCTATCACTTTTTTTTTTTTTTTCGTTAAACTCAAACGTTGTTTGAAATGAAACTAAGGTTTTATCTCTAAGTGGAAATTTAGTTCAATTAACTTAGTTCAATTAATTTAGTTGGTTCATTTTGTTTGAGCAAAATTAAAAACAAAAATTATGAATGGAAATGATATGAAGATGGGAGAAAAACGATTCGATGGAAATGAGGAGGTAGGAGGAGATGTTGCAAGTTTGAGTATATGCGCACAGTGTTTGATGTTAGACGTTTGATTAATAGCGTGAGTGCTGATTGGTCACGCTACTAATAAAGGAGCGTTCACACGTATCAAACCGCGCGATTCTGCGCGCGCGTTGCAAGTCGCTCGGCTCAATATAACGAGGGAATGGCGTGCCTCGCTCATAATTGAGCCGAGCGGCTACAATCCAATCGTTCATAATCATTCAAATTCATCTCTGCGGCCATTATATCTGCAATGCTTGAGAAAACGATCGAAATTATGCCGGCTTTTCGACATTTTTCGTCGTTTCACGGCCTGTTTGAGTGCCGCGGAGATCGAAGATACCATTTCCCTCGGCGCGCAATTTCGACCTGTTCGTTCTCTTTTTTTTTTCTTCTTTTATTTTTACGCGAAGGGCCTCTCCTAATTCACATTAAATGATACGCGAGACAGAGATGGAACTAGCGGTGATTAACGAGCGGCTTTATTAATGCAAACTTTTTGATGTGTAAAATTGTTCAGATAAGATCTAACGAACGCGATAAATTTGACTAATAACGTTGCACAAAAAAGAATGAGATCAAATTGTAGTAATGCTTCGAGGGTGCGAGAGACGCACGTTTTTCATTATTTTGTTTCTCGCGGCTGATGGTTTTTTTTTGTTTCGTTCTTTCACGGAAAATTTTTTCGTGTAACTTGAAAGACGAAGGCAGAAAGGAGAGCGAGGAAGTGACTAGGCCATAAATTAATTGGGTGGTGTTCACGCGAGGGCGCAGTCAGGGGCGTCGAATCGCGGGAGCCAAAATGGCGGAGATTACGCGAAATTATGCAAATGCGCGGCATTGTAAAGTGGTCGAGGCTGTTTTTCGTTTTATTAGACCGGCCGCGCCAGTGCAGCTGAAACAAAAGCTTAGCTAACGCAGAAACAAAGGGTAGGGCGAGCGCAATCCTCCCGAGGCACACATGTAACGGATTTAACAACTTCCCTTAACATTACTCTTGCGCCCGACTTTCTTTTATTTCCGCGCCAATTCTCATACACACACTTATTCTGTTTCTTTTTTCTACTTCTTTTATTTTTCTCTCTCTCTTTTTTTTTTGCTGCTCGCTCCCTTTTGCACTTTTATATGTATGCCACGATTATCAGACGCGCCCTCCGTTTTTTTTTGTGTACCAACCTCTAATTATGCGAATTGTTTATTTTTCACGCGGATGAAAAAAAAAAAAAAAAAAACAGGGAGTGGTCTTTTCTTAATTTTACAAATGTGATTTTCTTTTAAATTCCACGCGGGAGTTTGAAAACAAGAGGCCTTTTGTTGGTCCCGGGTTTTTAAAGGTGACAAAAGTTGGAGGACACGTTTAGGCGAGGGTCGGGATAAGTTGGCGATTAATTAATCGAGTCGGGCCACTCGGCGATTCACGCGTCAACTCTAATTCAATTAATTACCCCGACGAAAAGCTCAGCGGCTAAGCAACTCGATTTTCAACTTCGGCGTTTAGCACGATAAATTATTCGTCAAAGGCTTTTCATCCGACGATTATTTTTGGCACTCTCTTTCTCTCTCGGCTATTAATTACGACCTTACAATGTCTTTTATCGACGAGTTATTTTCGCCTCTTTGTCCAAGAATGAATATGGATCGAAAAGAAAACATCAAAATGTAATGTACAACGTGTTGAAAATATAGTTTAGAATTTTCTTTCGTTTCTTTTTTTGTTTATTTTTCATCCTGAGTGTGATCATTAATCGGATAACCGTCATTAAGTCAACCTGTTCTCGCGCTATTGTCTCTTGCCATTCATTATTATGAGCCCTCATTGGGCGAATGAAAAGAAACGAAAACGACGAGCGCGGCAGAAAAATAGAGGCGTAGCTGGTACACAAAAGTGCGCGGCAGCTACCGTGAATGCCGATTTCTGACCCCAACTTGCAAGGTGTCGGGGCCTCAAAAGGACCGCTCCGGTTTTGATAACCCTGTCTTTATTAATAATCTCTTGAGCCATCCATTATGATGATTTTTTGTCCAGGGAAACAAAAAAAGTTGCCTATATGAGAATGCAAAAAGGTTTCGTTTCATTTTGGTATCTCTTCGTACAGAGCCAGCTGGTGGCGAAAATTGGCACTTGATCATTAGTTCCCTCCAGCGTCACCAGATGGTTCTGAACCAACTTTTGAACATTTGAGATTTGAATAATAATTTTGAACTTTTTTTAGGTGGCAGTGTATGAGTTTGCGAGAGATCCTGGTCATGGAAAACATTGAAGGTCACATAGCAAATTACTCCTCTCCTCGTCCAAGATGCAGTTTCTCCTGGAGAGTAAATTATCAATGCGATTGCTACTGAAATATCTTGAACGTGCTACCGACAAAAGGAGGGTGGGGATCTATCAGCGATTTCCTTTGCCGAGTGTTTGTCCGACCCGGGGCTTTCTTCGGATGATGATTTTTTTTTTCATCTGCGGTGTGCGAATACGTGCACCTTTTTGTTTACTCAGCGAGATTGCGGGTCCTTTCGCTCTGAAAATTGACCGAAGATTGCGGCCAACCGAAGTTTGCTCTGCGGCCTCTGCCTTAACTTTGTGCATCAACAAAACATTTGGCTCATTTCTGAGCCAAATCCTTGAATCATTGGGAGTGATTATTTTGGATCTGTGGATTATATTTTTGGGGAGAGATTTTTTTACGAAATCAAAGATTTTTTAATCAAATTGGTGAACATTGTTGAATGCGAAAATGTCATCGTCGAGTATCCAATGAGATCGTAAGCTTATTATAAACCTATCTCGACTGATCCGAAAGTCCTCCCCCCCTTCTTCCCAGTCCTTCTTTCTTCATTTTTTTTTCTTCATCACGTCGTTGCAATAGCTGATTGAATTCGATGGAGCGTGCACTGCAGGCTAACCACCCGAAGGATAGTGTGTCGAAAATATTTCGAATAACCTTATACATGCGTTATTTATTTTGCAGTCAGTCATTGACTCTGCGTAATATATTTCGTTTCCAACGTCATCAAGAATCTGAAAAAGTTTCTTTTCCAACGTAATAAAGCGTTTTGTTTCAGATGATATTTCAATTGCAGTATTTTTTCTAATAAGCGTTAATATTTGTTTTTCAATTTACAAAAACTTATTGGAAATAAAGCATGAATTTTTAAAAGTTGTATGACAAAATTAGAGCCAACTTGAGTTGGCTCTAATTTTGCTGATTCGTCAAAGCTTGTTGGGTCGATCAAAATATGATCGTGGGAATATCATAAAGATTGAGATCATCCATCGAAGACGGTGCGAATGTATAAAAGTGTTCATTTTTCTGGTCCACTTGCATTTCGTGGCACCTGCTTGCCTGGCCGTCCGACAGTTAGCTCCGCCACCACCGACAACTGAGATGTATCGATCGATCGTGTTACCACTCCGTGTACGATATCCCGTCGCAGGAATCGTATCGATGTTGGGATCGATTGCAGAACCAACGGGATCGGGAAGGACGCGATATTGTGTTACAATAAAACGTCATGATTAACACGAAATAAACGAATATAACGTTGCGCGACCGCAGTCTGTTCTGTAGCAGTTTAGAGTGTGCCTCATCCGCGGTTTCCTGTATTTGTCTCACATTCCGATCATTCGACACCGCGCATTTCACTTCGCTACCCGCGACTGTCAATGTAATTGGTCCTGATTTATCGCTCACGAGAAAATCATCGGGACATATTTTTTGTATATCAACTTTTTAAAAGCATACCGCAGTGATTTAAAACTGCCAACTTTCAGAACCATTTTCAAACCTAAAATATGTATCCACGATTTGTTTACTTGATCTGGTTAGAAAGTTGTGAAATTGTTCGCTTATGATTTTGCATAATTAGATTCAAATTATTAGTATTATTTACAATCAGAGTAGATTATTTTCTTATGATACAAATTCCAACTTTCCACTTTTGATAATGCAACGTTGTATAATAAAAAAAAAAACTAAGAAAAGAAAAAGAAACGAGTACGAACGAAGCTTAATTGAAGTCCTCGAAGGTGCTTCCCGGTAATTTTAACCCGCAATTATACGCTTAACATTGTTATATCGTGGGATTGTGTTGTTTTGTCGCGAGAGTTGCTCATATCCTCTCTTGGTACATGTTTGCTTATATTTGCAAGTCGATGCACGGTAGGACAGCCAACATCTGATACATATGAGAACGTTAGTTCTGTGGTTAGAAGCCCGTAGTGTGGCGAACTGTGAAGCCAAAAGCTAGGATGAACGAGGAGAGTGAGAGTGATAGAGAGAGACAGCGAACATGAAGCCATGGACGATAATTTATTGGCGAGGCGTCAAAAATCATGGAATATCACTTACACACGTTTTGTCGAACTGATTTTGAACGCAAATGAGAAATGAAAAATTCTTACAAATGTCATCACATGATGAAAATAAAAATGTGGGAAAAGATCGGGTGTCGTGTGACTTGTGTAATTGAAAGACTAAAAACTTGACACCTCCAAGTGTCGCGCCTTCGACGAATTGTGCAATTTCAGATTGACGATTGAACGATCGCTTTCAAAGAGTTTCTCGCGATCCGACCGCATTCCGCCACTGCTAACCGGTTCGTCCACAACTCATCGATTTCATTTCAATCGCTATACAATTCTTATTGATTATTATAATTTATCTATAACATTGTATCCATTCACATGTACGAACCGAAACACAAAAACCACAATATCTCTATAACTTTTATAATTCTAAAAATCTCATTTAAATTTCAACCTTGAGTTGTAAAATTACAATAACGTCAGGGATTTTTCGTGGTTTTATTTTCTATATTAAAAGTTGGTAAAAACGTATTTCTGTAAGGTTAAAAAAAAAAAAATTAATAACAATTCTAGACAGGGGGGCAGTGAGGGATGATGAATCTCCTTCTGATGATCGCTACTTGGTAGACTTATTGCCTGCGTTATACCTTAGGCAATAATAAAATTTCGAAAAGAGTATCAAAATGGCCGTCGGGGACCAGCAAAAAGGGGCTCATTTTTAACGCGTCTTCGTGGTCTATTTAGTGCGGTTTTGTCCCAGCCGCTACCACATTCGGGCCACATAAATCATGCATCGCGCGGCACCAAGGGCCCGTCAAGAAAAACTTAATTACCTTCATTAACCGCAGCCCGATACGACCTCTTGCGTTACCGATCATTCTCACCTGTCCTTCAGAACCAAATTTGCCATTCAAGATTGAGACGTTATCGTCGCACAAATTTTGATTCTCATAACAAAAAATGTAAAAACCAAAAATTGGCATTCCAATAATGTTCCAACCGATGTGGACAAAATTTTGAATGGCAGCTTGGTATTTTTTCATGTCGATTATTTTTTTCTCCTTGTTGAAACGCCGGTAATTAATGATATAGCCAAGCGCTGGGTTTTGCCCGCGGAAGTAAAATAAAATGGCACGAAACGTGCGCGCGGCGTAGAGTCATTACGAGAGCCATTGTGCGCCATCTCTCGTGCGTTACCAAGCCGCGGGACCCCGTTGCGTGTAGCAGCCTCGTGACCGCAGCTGCGAGGCCGCGTCCAAAATAATGCTATTTATAATTGCCTCTGATTGCCGTTGCGTTCCACAACCACCATATAACCGCGCGCCATCCGACTCTCGCGTGATGCATCGCTCTTTGCTTACACTTTAAACAACCACATTTAACTCGATTTCATAATCTACAATTCACGTTTAAAAATTAAAAAAAAATAAATAAAACAGAAGTGCCACACAAAAGTGCAAAGTTCCATGCATTTCCGGACAACTTGTAAAACTGTAAAGTTGAAGTTGAAAAAAAAAAATGAAAGATTGAAATTGCACTTTTAAAAATATTAACGCCTTTTTTTCTTTTGAATGCTTCAATTGTTTCAAAGAGGTGTGACTTTATTATTACCCTCCATCTCTTGGCATCGGACATCCGATTGGAATGCAGAGGTCAAAATAATTATGCAGCCGCGTCTCGTGATTAATAATTATCTGTCAAACGTAAGTCAAGAAGTTAATTAACTGTACGAGCACACGCGAAAAGACAAAAGGAGAGGACGGTAATTGTAGCCGCAGTGACACGAGCTTGTCAGCCAGACAAAAACGTTCTTGATTGAATTACGAGCGCGATATCTCGCGGCTCTAATATTTATAATCCAATGCGAACACGAGGCCTCATTAAAATGTTTTGAAAATTAATTCCCTCGCGATTGGAAATGATGATGATTTGTACCATTCAAATATAAATTTGTCGCGTTTCACACTTGTTTTAACAATAAGCTGGGAAAGACGCGCTCTCGGGCTCTCTGATTTATCGCGTCCAATTAAACGCGACAGCGGATGACACGCACGCTTAACGCCATCTACAACCGCGAGATGAAGATTTTCTGTTTCTTTGGTTCTGTCTCTTGTTCTCCCGGGTGTATAAATACACTTACAACCATGAACATAATTTTCTTGGGTATCAACAAGCGTCTATTTGCGACGGTAATTTACGACGCTCGTTTATATGGGGAGGCCCTTAAATGCGCCTAACTTTGAACTTGGCAATCGGGCGCGATTCGTACAAGCTCAGTTTTGTGCAACCGATAATTTTGCAACGACGTTAATGGCGTCGGATGATTTTCCACCGCTGGGGTATATATACATGCACAACGCGAATTACGCTCCCGGTATGGATGGGTATTTTGATAGATGGGAATTCGCATGCTTTTCAATTCACATTCACTGTTCAGTGTCTTTTGTTGCTTACCATTTACGCTTAATGCATGCAACGATGATAATGAAAGTCCAACGTAATAACAGTGATAATGCGCGGAACGATTTCACAGCTGGCATTAAGGTGCATTTTTCTATTCGTTTTATTCAACTGCTTAATGGCATTCTACAAGACAGGGCCATTTATCGCGTGTATTTTCATAAACAGACTCCTATGAATTTGGAATTTTCAACACAATTTGTTTAACAAATTTTGACAACTCGTCTTTTTTGATTTCAGGTTCGACAGTCTTTACACAATTCCGACAGTTGATGGCTGGTACTTTTCCAACAGCGGAACTTTCAAGTAAGAAAACAATGCTAAAAACCGGAGATGGGTGTTTTCTTTTTATTTTTCAACAGAATAATCGGGTTATCACGTCCAGCGAAAGAAATATTTGATTTATTCGAAATTGAGTCGAAAAAAAAGTTGCAAAAATGTGGGAGGCAGCTGAAAAAAAACATTGATGTGGAGTGAATGTTGGCGCACCGGGAGCTTTGTCGGCTAAGAATATTTCAGTAGCAATCATATTGGTAATTCGCCGGTTGATTGTCCCTGACCGCAAGAGCGTTGGTCCACAAATGGGCAGCGGAGTCCTGGGCGCTCCGTTCGTACCTTATTTGGTCGATGATAAATTCTAACCTGTTCGGAGTCAGCTGATGCCCAGCGAGATCAAAGGATCAACGTAAGCGCTCCAATCAGTCGAGTAATTCGCCATGATTGCGCGGAATTTGTAAAGCTATCGAATCCTGCTACCGTCCTGCGACCAATGTACTCTCTTGGAGCTCGCCTGATGATTTCGCGGTTGCCTCTGTGTGTGCCCTATCGTGGGAATCAATATTGATATACATTATTTGCAGATCCGCGAATTAGATTTGACTTGCAGCGATGATGCCGTGGTATACGCTTTACGATGGCCATCAAGAATGAAAAACCCATCTTGAGACGAGATGGAAGTTCTTGAATTGGAAAAACTTTTGCAACGGACATCTACCAATCAGCTTTTTCATATCTGTATGATTTTTCTTCTTTTTTTTTTAATTCGATTATTTCATTTAAGCTGTTTTTAATTTGTTCATGGATGCTTTAATTTTGTTTCGTTTTTTAGTTTATTGATAGTAATCTGTGACGATTGTAGACATCTCAGAGGGTCAGGAACGAGGACGATTTACACTTCTCAAATTACGGAATACCATCGAGGTTATTCAATTAGGATGATACACTGTCCCACGTCCCGCACGATTATGATCCGAGTGTTTTAAGATCATCGTTGGACCGGCACGGTCAATTAGAGATCGGGATCGTCACCCGAACTTGTCCGTGCTCCTCCGCACTCGTGGAACTTCATAAGAGGCTTCCATTTTGCTCTTCATTGCAAACTCCCATTAAATGTCCTTCGCCAAAATCCAACTCGCGATCTACTTCTTTCTGTCCTCAACATAAATCTGCTCCTATGAATCTTCATTCTGAGAAATATTTTGTGTGATCTTCCATTAAATCATTTACCAAAATGTTATATGAAAAATGTCCGTTTCTCTCTGACAAACTTTGAAAGTCAACCTCAAAGATGTTTGAGTTGAAAAATGTCATTTTCATGATGAGTTTCAATCGTGTTCATTTTTTGTTTAAGGTTTTAAATTTGAGTTTCGATGTGACGAAGATGGTGATGGTGAAATTTGGACGAGTTAGAGAAGGACGGTACGTGGAATGGCAACGTCACTGGCGCGCAGCATGGGTAATCGATGGATTTGCCTCGCTGGATGAGTGTACAGTGTCGTAATCACGAGGATGAAATTTGTGAGGTTTCCACGATCCCACTGGTTTGGCTGCTATCCGACTCGCGGAATCCAGGCCACCGAGCTGGAATAAATGAAACGTTAACGAGAACCATCAAACTCGATTGCGAACGAGAGCTTGACCGTTGTGGAAAATCGTCGAAAGCGTTTTGCAAAAAGCCCCGGGTGCGTTTTGACGTTTCGGCAGGATTATTCGGCAAATCCAATCGCGGTTATTTTCTAGGCTTTTTTCACCGCGAATTCAATATTAGAATCAACACTTTGTCGAATTTGATTAACTTGTGCAATTGTACTTTTGCACTATATTTTGTATTTTTTTTTTTTTCATTTCATTTTTTTAATTTTTTTTTCATTCAATTTTGAATGAAAACTAATTTAAAGAAAGACGCAATAGATTTAGAATTCGAGACCCATATCGTTGCAACAAATATCACATAGCGAACAAAAGTTATTCATGTTTTTATATAAGAAGATACCTTTTAAATGAGAGATATTCGTGGTCATGTTTTTATTTTCGAAACACGTCGTTATTAAGTCTCAAAGACCTATTCTTAATGCCATGACAGCGTCACGATTTCGAGCGCAGCGAGCCGCGAAATCAGTTCGAACGAAATGGAAAAGACGGATATCTTTTTGGTATCAGGCGTAACACGAGCCGAACGATGCCAGCACGTGTGAAATCAAAATTTAAGATCGTCTCTCGCGTGCAATGATCCTGACAAATATTGGCGATGTCAAGGGTAGGAACAGTTAGACGAGATCAGCGAAGACACCGAACGAGGTGTCGAGGTGTCGGCAACGATTAGAACATTCCCATAAAACCAGGCTCTGTCACTGAGACGCGACTCCATCTCGAAAATTAATTCTTACCCGAAGGGGAAACGACGATTAAGCGTT
Source organism: Trissolcus brochymenae (assembly GCA_030523145.1). Classification (NCBI taxonomy): domain Eukaryota; kingdom Metazoa; phylum Arthropoda; class Insecta; order Hymenoptera; family Scelionidae; genus Trissolcus; species Trissolcus brochymenae. Next base: position 9,803 of record JAQQRF010000531.1, read on the forward strand.
CGCATATAATTTCAACTTAGAAATAGGAATTCAATTCAAATGGCGTCACATAATTAATTGATTATGATTTGGTGGCCTCAAGTAATGAACTTGAATGTTATGTGCGGCTTTAACTTTGGATTAACTTGTTCCGTCCAATCATTGCCCATAAATATGCTGATTAGGCTTCTATTTATTACTCTATTTTGAATACACTTTTTTTCTTTTCCCTAATAATTCCATATACTTAGAATTAGGAAATGTGTTATTCGAATAGTTTTTGTCGGCTTCGAAAAAAACAAAAGTTCGGCTAAAAAGTTAGACTCATTAGTTTCAGATTGTTTTTTAAGTCCAGTTAAAGAGTTACATGCAAAATTCTTAGATGAAAGAGTTGTGTAATTTCAAAGTTTTGTTGAATTTCAATCGACGGTTTGACGAAACGGTGGTATATTTTTGTTAATGAATTTGCCTCCGTGACATGTAGACTTCACACGTGTTAAGTAGAAAACCTAGTCACGTTAGATGTAACGTTTTTTTTAGTAAGAAAAAAAAGTGACATTGAAAGCGATAGCGTTTTTTTTTTTTTTTAATTAATTTAACTGGAATTGAAACGTTCGAGACAAATTTGTGAACGGTTCAAAATGTTGTATATAAAAACAAATATAAAAGGTCATTTTTGTGAGAAGAAAAAAAAAGAAGTGTTAAACTTTCTCTCTTGGTTTTAACTCGACTCACGCCTTTTAATCCTTTGAAATTCTTCAAAACAAAAACACAAAACATCCCGATTATTGATGACCCCCTAATCATCGTCAAAATTTACAACATCAGTTTAGGAACATTTAACTTTTGAATCGAATCGACAGCATGAAATTTGTGAAAACAAACAATTCCACAGGGGATAAATTAGTCTCACAAAACGTCGCTAACCGCAAAGATCACGATCAAACATACAGCCTGTGTAGGCATTTTCTTGGTGAACTCAGGTAGAAAATTCGTTCCATGGCGAATCGTTTTAGGAAACGGGCCAGTTCGATTTTCTTTAATGAGGCTCGAACTTTTTCCGCTTCGCATATCTTGTATACAAAACGGGAACCCGGCGGATGTCCATCTTGTTGGCCAAATAAAGGATTCAACGGTCATCTCGGTTGGTTTCTGTTTTTCTAGCTTACCGTTGCCAATTTGTACCTTTTGTGTTTCGCGCCTCCATTGTGTCTGTACACTTCTGCCCACAATCCTGAGTATTTTTAACCAAAGAAACAACAAATAACTTATTTTTTTTCTTGTGCCGTTAAATTGTTCGGTTTTTGATTTATTGGAGGTCTTTAATGTCTGGGAGCAAATGGGTACGAATTAGAGAAACAACAAGACGTCTTATTAAGTAGCCATCTGGTGGAGTCAATTGAAACTGTCGTAATGATGGAAGTTTGGATTTCAAAAAAAAAAAAAAAAAAAAATCCAAATCTCAATCTCAGTTGATAAAGAGTTAATACAAAAGTTATTTTTCAAAATTACTTATTTGTAACTGAAACAATTCTTTTTGATTCCATCATCAAAGTTCGAATCAGATCCGCCAGGTGGCTCTGATTCAAAACAATTGTCTTCGTTTAATCAAGTCGGAGCAGCAGAGCGGTATCACTTGTAGATGAAAAATTTCATCTTGTATGCGATTGTTTTGAAGTTGTGATTATGAAAGGAAGAATCGGAGGCGGCGGTGCAGCTGTCGCGTCTTGGTAAATGTGCGGTATTATTATGCCACGTTAGTTGGGATAAGGTGCGCGCATAATGCGCTCTCTCAGCGAAGTTCGTGCGTACACAGAGCGCAAAGCTTAAAAGGGAGCCCCGGTAATGAATTGTGTTTCGTTTCACTTGGGCCGCAACGTGTAATTTCGACCTTCGGTCCGCCTAATTAGGCAGAGACATCTGTGAGCGATGGTTCTCCAAAGTGGGTCTGGGCGCGGCGCCATCTCTCAGCGTCGCCCTGGTCGCTCTCGCGTTTGAGAGTCGCTGATATCCAAGTGACGAGAGTCGCGCGGCCTCAGGCACGTCTTCTTCTCGCGCGTCTATGTAATTTTATACTAATCTTCCGCAGCGGAGAGAAGAGAAAACCTTATCCCTTCGTCAATCGCGATATTATCTTTCTGTCTATTGCGACCGACCTGTTATTTTCTCTGTGCTCAGCCGGTCATGGGAAATTGTCATATCTCTCTTCTTTTTTCGTTTCTTTTCTTTCATTCTGTTCACCTTCTAGTTTTGAAACCGTTTTTTCTCCAACGTTCCGTTTTTCGTTCAAACTCTTGTTTATGAGATCAATAAACGTTCGTTGGCCGATGTCAGTCGGACCTTGAGGGTACATCAAACCGTATAACCAAAATTATTAAAAACAATTTCCGTACAGATAGGGATCGCAATAGCAAATGTCGGCATGTAAAATATGAATTCTCGGACACTTGACAAACCGAAAATTACTTTCTTCCGTGTAAACGCGCTCGAAAAGTTTTGCGAGCATTTAGATCGGTCGGGATAAACCGGTGTCCACGCCAGCCCAGATCTTATCATCGTCCCTAATCGGAGCCACTTTTCTCGTTTTATAATTTTTTATTTCCAAATGTCACGTCGAGTTTGAGTTTGTTTCTTTTTTATCCTCGGACCGCCAAATGTTGCGTGAAAAGTCAGGGTAAAGGGGTGCTCACGACGAGTTATTAGTCGTCGGGGTTAAAGCTATTTAATAGGAACGGTCCGTTGTTTACGTGGCGGAAGCGGACTGTAATCAGACTGGGCACAAAACCACAAGGCACGATATTACTGTCATTTCACGTCCCCTCGGAGTTCACCCCAGAGGACATTGCGATGGCGATGGAAATTAAATGACTAAAATCGCCACATCGCAGCCCGCATGGGCGCATCGCTATTGGATTTTGTTTTTAATATCCCACCACAAGCCTCTGTGGCTCAGAACGAACAGATATAATTAAGTGGGATTCTCCGACATTAAGGGGACATCCCTTTTGCACATAATTCGCTCGAAATAAACATGTCCATCCACTTTTAATTGCCACTATCTTGTTTCCAATTCCAAATACACACATCAAAGATTGTTGCTTGTTTGATCAAATTGTTGATATTTTAATAATTGTTTTAATTTTGGTACTTTATTAGTTGTATTGTGTTATTATGTTGGTTGGGGAATATGAAAACATTTTTTTTATTCATTTTAAGTAGATGTCAAAAGAGACGTTGGAAGATTGATGATTGTAACAAGAAAAGTTTTTATCATTCATTTGTCACATTTTATAAAAATCGTGTAGGTTTGATTCGAAACATCCATTTCCTATGATAATTCGACCGCATACTTAATTTTTCAGTCAGTCTTGTTTTTTTTTCGTGGGTTCTAAGTATGTATATCATTTCAAACAACCCGTGTTTATCGAAACAAATCTTAATCAACTCAGATTTTATGGATCTGGTTTAAAACGGCCTTAATGACTTTTTTTTGTCCAAGCCTCAGAACGTTTGGCTGGACAAACAAACATACGATTTGTAATCCGAGTGAAAGTGAAGTGTCCATTGTAAGTATTATACCACATTATCGACATTATTAATATTATGTTTTTCACGGACCTTTTTTTTTCCTCGGACACACATTTTTCGAGTTGATCATTCAACCTTTTTTTATCTCTTGATACCTAATCAAGCGCACTGATTCAATCAAATAACTCAGGCTCAATTTCTTTTTTGTTTTTCTCTCGAATTCCAACGCGGGGCGTAAAATCAATTGAGTGAACAAATATTTGTCGCTTTTTGTTTCGATATATTTTTTTTATTACCAAAATCCGAGAAATTTACACGTTCATTTGAATCAACAAAAATTGTTTCCCATAGCAGCCTCTTTCAAAACTGGGATACACCATTTTCATTCTCATGCTCGCTTGTTTCTCATTCTATTTTCTTTATTTCAGATTCATCTCAGAGAACGATACAAAAATGTGTACACCGTGAGACGCGTCATAAAACACTGTTGAATCGGAAGCGAGATCGGTTTTTGGTGGGCGAAACGACAGCTCGTAAACGAAAGCAGCGTCGGTGACATTCTCTGCACAGCCCCAGCAACGACAATTGCTACTAATATGCGGTAGACCGAGAAATGATGCCTTTACGGTCGCCACTCGAGAGATATAATTTATCGTTCCGCAGCCCTGTCGAAGAGCTCCGAAAAGCGGCCCGAGCGGGCGAGACAAATGAAGCGCAAAACAAAGGACCAATGTGAGTCCTGAGGCGTGGTGCTCGGGGTATTAAGTCCACCATTGTTACCTACTCGTGTATTATTGTTCCGATCGTCGGGGTCAACTTGATCGGGGTCCTTCCAATCGTCCATTTCCAACACCCCCTCGAGCGTTTTCCTATACATGATACAACACAACCGTGAAACCATAAAATACTGATCTCCACTCCTTCAATTTAAATCTCACATTTTATACTTTTGGCATTGCATCAAATATGTTTTTAATGTGTCCAAAAAGCACAAAAATGAAAACGTACAATAATTTGCTGTTTTCTTTAACTTTAAATTGATTGAAATGGTGTTTTAGGAATGAATTTGGTTTAGGCTAATGAAGCTCTTGGAACAACAAAATCTGAACGACTGATAAGACGTTATCAGTGAGTTTGCGCGAGTGACCATCAGTAGGGGGAAAACAAAAGCGGAGCAAGCCGGGCGAGTAAATCGTCTGCGTGTTTCGCAGCGGAATTTTTGACGCTTCATTAGTCCGAGACTTCGTCGTGCCGCTCTGTCTCCTTGACAACTTTGACAAATTACACCTTTCGACGCTTCTTTCCTTCTCACACCTTCAATCTTGGCGCATTTCTTGGTCTCCTTGAAACACACCGTCTCAAGTTAAACTTAAAAAAAAAAACATTTTTTAACATTTTCTTTCCCCATTCTAAAATTAAATATAGTGTCGTTGGAATTTGATTACTTGCATCTTGGATAGGAATTTGTCTTTAAAGAGAGAAAAAGTTTAGTAATTAGATTAAGGCGATGAACAAGAAATAACGCATCAATGCAGCGACGTGCATTGATGCCGAAGCTGTCACTCCGTGGTAATGACGGGGGTTAGGGGTGTGTCTTATAAGCAGCTCGGAAGATAAATCGTCAGGGTTTTGTTTCGCGATGAAAATGAACGGTCAGCGCGTTGCCAAATTAGTCTCTAATATTCATCGCGCGGATACCTCGGCGCGCCTATGTTCTTCAGCCTTTTTCATCTTAATGCGGTAGTTAAAAGATGGCAGTGCTACCATCATCAATAAGTGTCACGCGCTACACGCATCGCGCCTCAATTATCTCTCCCTCTCTCCCACTTCCATTTCTTCCATCCGTCCGAAACTTGATTAGTGCAACGCTACATTGCTCGCCAACTTTTGATATTATTCTATACTTACAAAATTCTAATTAGTTTTTTTTTTTTTTTTTTTTTTTTTTTTTTTTTTTTTTTTTTTTTTTTTTTTTTTTTTTTTTTTTTTTTTTTTTTTTTTTTTTTTTTTTTTTAAAAAAAGTGAAATAATAATTTCTAATAGTAATAAAAAATTCGACTTGTGCAAATGAAAAGCATTTGTTTAGCACAAGTTAATTGGTTTCAGAGCACAAGCGCTCTAGTTTTCTTTATATTTACGTAAGCAAAAACCGGACCATTACTAATTGATATGAAAATGAGCGTAAGAACATTCATTGTCGGACGTGTTATCGAAAAGCGCACATGTCATCTAATATAATACAACCAGCCGACGTTTCTAATGTTTTGAAATTTCCATTAGAATTAGTTCGTTAATTGTGAACTGTTTAATAGCCCAAAGTTTCCTCAAACTTTCTCCTGTTGAAACAGTTTTCATATTTTTCAATTTTTTTTTTGTTTTCGAATTACCGATTTAGTGGCGCGCGGCGTAAGGTAGCGTGTAATTTCTTGACACACCGTTATGTGTTTCAATATACTTTCCAACGATTGTAGAATTTATGCATTTAAAAGCACGTTTTTGTTTGTTTAATTTTGGTGAGATAAATAAAAACTTGTTCCTCGAATTTGTAATAGCTGAAAATGATTGATCGGTTTTGATATGTTTGCATGAGAATACAAGAAGAGAAGTTTATACCAATTTGAGATTGTTTTTTTTTTTAATTAAAATTATTGAGAGCGAGAAGTGACAATGAAAAGTTGATCGCATCCGGTAGCCGGGCGACCAATCCGGCCGAGGCGAGGCGATTACTGCGTTTAACCGCGGCGGGGCGCTCACTTCAGAATTCGCGTAGCACAAAGCGTGGAATCGAGCACGATCGCTGCGGGATGTCCGGCTACCGAAGATATTTCATTTACCAGGGACAAAAAAGTTGCGCTTCCTAGCGGCTTTAGATCGTTTCGATTATAGGCTAGGAATGCGAATTAATATTCGGCGCTGACGTACAAAATTACAGACGCATCGACCGCCTGCTTGCAGCCAAACAAATGAACGGCTCGGATCGCTCGCTCCGTTTTCAACGACAACAATAGAGAACCCAATAATCCGATCGACGTCATTTACACCTTTGGCTTTTATGTTAGAAAACCACACTTGAAATCAAAGGAAAAATAAAACTTCATCACTCGGATTGTAAATCAAAACAATTTCAATATATCGTGATATGTAATTGCAAAAAAAAATATATCATTGAATTAGAAAAATTTGAAATTTGTTCAAATGTTTTTGATTCAGAGAATTATATCAGATGACTAACGTGACCATTTTGTATACTACTCCACCTACAATTTTTGTCTTTCTTCCTTTTATGTAGTTTGCGACCTCATCAATAACGAATAAAATTATTGAGTGAGGATCGATCAATATTCCCAATAAACTGCTTTTCACCTGTTAAAGCATTTGCCATTGTTCGAAAGACAATTTAGTTAAAGTAACTAATTGTTCGTTCCTTTAAAGTCGCCGCGCACGGCGGCCCTTTTGTGGCAATTAATAGTCTCCCGAGCTACTTTTGCCTAAATGATTCTTCATCAATCTTGCGACTTTGACGTTCGGAAAGATTCATTTCGGAATTGAACGGACTAAATATAAAGGGAAGGAGTTCTCACGAAACAAGAATGATGAACTAAAAGTCGGCTATTGAAGGGTTTGATAGAACACAAAAATAATCTTCAAATTGCTGTGAAAAACTTGATTTTGTAACCAGCACTGAAACGAAAAATGAATTCGAAGTGATAAAAAATACAAATTAAAAAAAATGAAAGACAACCAAACGTCTCAAAAATCGTTAGTTTTAGTTGGGTCTTGGTCACAGCTCTGACATGCATTCAAGGAAGGAAGAAATGCACAAAATATATCACCGCATGAACCTGTCGTGATTTAACGACTTGTCACCTACTTTATCAATTTCTCACAAGCAGAATCGTTACAGGCGACTTGCCTACCGTAATATCTGCCACGCGAAACGGCTTCTGCAAGTTCAACGCCTACCACAAATTTCTGACGTTGCTCGTGGCACCGAGCGCAATATATGCATCAAAACAAAAAGCGCTCAGACACATTTCATATCGGATATCGATCAACGATGAAAATAATTACACTCCAACGAACGCTCTCTGACGTTACTGGATATTAATATGATCGTGCCAAGTCGAACGCATATATAAGAACTTTATATCATTCAAATTCAGAGCGCAATAGGGGAAACACCTTTGGTGCAATGTTGTTTTTCAAGTATCCATTTATGACTGGGGTGAAATTCGTACGGTGCGTGTAGCCGGATATGAGATCCTTTTCAGAATTGTTGAAAACAAAAGTGTTATCTGATTTTGTAAATCATGCTTAATTTCTGTTATTCTGTATATGTTTGTATGTATTATGTCATGTGGTGGTGTTCACGTGACACACAACTCCACACAATTTATCTGAAGAAAAAGTCTAGGTGTTGTGTGTGACTACAGAATTGAATGAGATGTGTTTAAAAAATGATACCCTCTTGCTTGTCGATGAATAAAAAACTTGAAAGAATGAAAAACGAACGGTAAACTTTTGGATGGGTTGGATGGTCGGACAAGATAAGTGGTTGACTTAGTGGGTCGCAGTGGGTAATTGTTCGTTGCCATATGTCCGTTAAAAACAAAAGCTCGAGCCTTCGTCGTCGAGACGCAATCGCGCCTCATCTTTCCAATTACAATATTCAAACAGCCGACATGTGCGCCAGCCCGGGAGTAGGGATTTGACGCAAAAGAGGTAACTGTTGGCTAAACATTCGCGCGCTATCGCGATCGCGATAATTAATTAGCTGGCAGATAACGCCAAAAGGAACATGAGGCCTGTTTCTGCGGGGCTCCTAGCGTGCCAATGCTAGAGCCGATAAGTGGCATACAAATATGATTTCAATGAATCATCGGCTACACGACTAGCCAGTGTCCCGACGTTAATCAGCTTTTTATATTTCAAAGCCCAATCCTTGTATTAGGTAATTTATCGTGGTTTCGCTTGCGCTCTTGATTAACATATCATTTGGATTGAGCTCGAGGTATCAGTTCGAAAAACAACGTGTCTTAATGTCCAACGCCAAGGGGCCATCTGTCTTGCACTAATGCGGACTTGGAGATTCCAAAATGATAACATTTTGATGCGCGTGTACACACGCTCTCAATGTGGACTATTTTTTTTCCTCCATTCGGTTTTAATGGAACGAGGAAATGAATGCTCAAGTGTGTGTAAACAATAGAACGTTGAATCCCAACTCTCCAGGTGTGAAGCGAATAAAAATTTAAACATCTTTATGAATGCATGAATAATGATTTAACTCTTTTGGAACAACACTGGTGCACGAAGCTCAATTTTTGTTTTCAATTCTTCGTTCGCTCTCTTCTTTTTTTATTGTAATGTTTTTTTAATGACGACAAATGATTTCCTGTTTATGATCGCCCTCATGTGAAATATGAAGTCATTACGATCAAAATCGATGAAGTTGTCACGAGGCAAATAAATATCATGCAAAAAAAGGTTTCGGTGCAGTCAGTTATTAGCGAGTGGACGTATCTCCGCCAGGTGACATGTTTTTGGTTACACTTATATTGTGCCGCAAACAAAAATGACAGGATGAAAAAAAAGGTCTCGCTCCGAGTTTCGGGCTTATCTTTGATCAGCGTTTCATTAATTTAGCAACGCAGAGCGCGCGGCTCTTTTTGTTTCGTGGCCGGTGATAAAATTATCATTAATAATAATTATGTAATGCTCATGAAACGAATATCGATGATGATACCACGAGTACATGAATTAATTAGCGCGAACATTTTAATTGTGCGCCAACGAAATTTTGTAATTGAAATATTTATAAGACATTAATAAACAAATGGAATTCATTTTTATCACAAGAAATGAAATCAATTTTGTGAATTATAAAATTGAATTTTATTTTTGGGAAAACAAAAAGTTAAAAATGTAAGAAAATATTCCACTGGACTGGAGACAACAAAAGTTGTCCCGGAGTGCAAAATATTTGATCATTTTTTGTTTCATTACTGATACACTCTAAAAGCGTATGCAGTTCATTATTTATCTCACGCTTGATATACAAATTATTCGAAGAAGCCCAAGTGTCAAGAGATTTATCACATTAATATATGTATGATTCGAAGTGAAACGTTCGATCAAGATAACTAAATGTCCAGCGCGTTTCTCGTTCGCTTTTTTTCTCCTCTACTTTCTTAATACTCGACTGCATTTCTCAGGTGCTGATAAAGGTAATGCGACCGTATTTACGCTGAATTTGTTCTGAGCTTTTCTTTTACCGAACGGTTTCGTGCCACGGAATTAATGAGCGATTTAGTATTAACAAATGTCAACTAAATGTCGGCCAACTTTTTTATAACAACACTTTCAATCATTCAGCAGTAATCAAAATATTGTGTCTGTCAAATATTTTGTCCCTGCAAAAAATTCAAACTCATTTTCAAACTTATTTAATTAACCGCAAATTATAATGACAAAACTGTTATTAATTAAATTTGTTCAACGTTTTGATTATAAATATTAGATCGAATTGTTTGAATATTTCATTGAATTTTCTTTTTTCTGATTTGATTATTTGTTTTTAGATTTTGAGCAATAAGTCGACCGTTTGATGTATCGATTCCTGATGAACACGAGCGTGTAATGAATCGGTCTGGTTACATAATCATCAGAAGCTCATCGAAACAAATCAACGAATCTGACGGTGTTTGATTCCGCGGGTTTACGCGCCATTCGTCACGCATGCAATTTGTCAACGATTGACTCCGATGGTGCATATGACGAATCTCACACATTGACAATTACACGGCGATAGTCGCGACACTCGTTGACGGCACCGTCAGCCAGATATCGATTATGTTGACCACATTCGCCTCGTTAGCTCGCACATGCAAATTCGTCCCGGACGTGGCGCTTGCGCATACTTCCTAAATCATGCCCCAATTTCATTTTCGCTTCCCAATCTCGAACCTCCAATTTCAATCTTTTCTCCTTTGAAACGTTTAACGAACAACAAAACAATCTTGTCATAATATTTAGAGCTATTGTAAACCCATCATTGAAAGAAGCTTATCGTCATTGAAAAAGTTTGTCGTCATACATAAACATACGATAATTAGCATGCGAAAAAGTCATGCGTCATTAAAATTTGGTTCGTCTCTTTTATTTTCTATTTGTTTCAACGGTTTTAGTATCGGAAAACGGTTTTTCATCACAATAAATGATTGCGTGCGTTGCATATTTGTATGATGCGGCGTTGTGCAAAATAAAGAGTTTTTTCTGCCACTCTCAAATCACTGATACACGATTTAGATAACATTCAAGTTTTTTTATTCTTCGAACCGCTTTGTGTACAATACTGTTGTAATTATTAAACGGTTTGGGTGCATTTTTTTTTTTTTTTCAGGCGTATAAGTAAAAAACTGACTGATTGTTACTTTTGATAGTGACTTATAAAATGTCAGGGGGTACTAAGAGAAACAGAAGAATTATATAAGACGGTTTTCTTCTTATTGTTTGCAAAATCGATGAAAATTTCTCTGAATCACGTTTTATCTGAAAAAGCATAATGTACCGTCGGAGCACGATTATCTTTCAAATTGACGGAAAAAGATATTGCTCGCGTTGCGTAAGAAGTGTGAAAGTTTTCGCGAGAGAAAACTTGTTATACATTGATTTGTATATGGCTGTTCCACACAATGGAATGGTTATGAGTACCTTCGAAATGTTTCATATGAGTTTCCAACGTGAGAAAGATGAATGAAGAGGTTCACACTTTTGAACATACCGGTATTAATCCTTCGACCGAACAATTTATTAATTAACTAACAAATTGTTCTGTCAAATAACAACATTTCAATTAATATTCTCCGTATAGGAAAAAATAAAAAAAATAAAAGTGAGAAAAAAAATTGAAAAATGAACAACAAAATAGCAGATTAAAATTTAAATGAAAACAAAAAAAAAAGGTTGATTTCCAAGCCGGGCGATGAGATCTGCAACATTTTTGCGCCAAGTAACGTGTTCGAATTGCAAGTAAGCCGGTTAATCATAAGCATTTGGAGTCGGGGCACACATTTTTTCGCCGCTTCGTTTTGCGAGCTATCTCGGATCTCTTCTCTTTTCGTAATCTTACGTTTCAAGGTCAATTTAACACCGTTTAATGGTCAAGTCGGAGAATAGGCCGGTGAACACGCGCAGAAGCGCAGAGCGCGCACGCATGCGGTAACGGAAGTGAGAGCAATTAACGATATAAGTGGTCTGCTGGACTCGCAACAGATAGCATCGCCTTCAAACTCCTTTTCTTCGCTGCTCTCCTCGATGACGCGATAGCGCGATCACGGCAGGTGCTTTTTCGGTCGCCCTTTTCTTCTCCTCGACTCCTTTCTTTTTTTTCTCTCCTCCCCTCTCTTTTTAGGAGCCTCGTACGACCATACCGCAGGATCGGTCTAAAATTCTCCTTTACGAGTCGAAATTGCGTTGATTAATTTCATCGATCTTGTAGATCGCAATCACGCGCGTTTAATCTAATAGCTTTATTCCTGGGCACGATTCAATTCCCGTTCGCACAATGTGAAACCTGCTGAAACTTTAATGGGGTTTCATCTTGAATGTTGACTTTGGAATTATTCTCATTAGGTGTTAAATTGCAACCGTTGGATGTACCGTTTTGAATACGAGATATCTAATTTTCATTCCACTTTTATTTTGTTTTTGGTAACGAAAAAGTTGTTTGCAAAACTAGTTTTTAATTGAAATTTAATGAGGTTGAAATGTTGAGGGGCCGAGAACTTTTGTGTCTTGTCGTTTGAAAAAACAATGACGTATCGGGCATGTGAGCCGAACAGCGTGAAACGGTTGACGAAAAGACAGGAAGCGAGAGAAGGTCCCTTTTACTTTTGTCGGTGCAATTCGCCATTAGCTTTTGTTGGCTCAGGATGCAGAAGCCTGGCAAAAGCTCGACTTGACCGCGGGTTAACCACATCCTCTCTCCTCGTCGTGGGCTCCCTCTCATTTCTGCCTCGTGACTCGCTGTTCTCCGATTTCCATCGAATCACCGAGCGAGATTGTTTTCATCGAGGCGCAAATCGACAGGTTCGCCTCCACGACAGGTTTTTCGTTCCACGGCTGGACGACGTTCCACTTTGAGCGCGTAATTAATATCCAAATCGACGTGTTATACTTTTGTATCCAACTGGGCCTTGTTTCGGGGCCCGTTTCGTCCAATTTTAAAAACGACCACGCCTCGTTGCCCCTTGGCTCAGTTCGTCAACGTGAAATTGGTGTGATTAGCAATTGCCATTGTCGAGGAGGGAGATAGTCATTTTTCTTTTAATCGGGATTAGAAATAAATAGGCCCTTGGTAATTGATTGTCCCCAACGGAAATAAAGGCGAAGTTGCGATCGAGCAGCTCAAACTGCTTGTCACGCTTTGCCAACCCTTCCTCCCAAAGATAACTATAACTTCCTTTGTCGACCAAATTGTGGAAAAAAAAACTTTCTCTTTTTTTACATGACGAATCAACTATTCGGTTGGTTCCTTTAATTTTTTTTTTTTTTTTTTTCAATTTAGTCTTTTAGGAAGTTTGAAGAACATAAAAGAGAATATCAAAAGTGAATTGTCTTTGCTAAAAAAGAATGAGCGAACCAAAAATATAATTAAAAAGAAGAAAAGAAATGTAAATTAAAAATGTTGGAATTGTGATAATTAATTGTGTTTTTTTTTTTAATATTTTTTTGAAGCAGAAATGAGGCGGATTGAAGATGTATGGTATTAATGGAAGAGATAAAACGTTCTCGTAAATTTAGTATAATATATTTTCCATGTAATAGTTTTTGCTATGTAGACAATATTTTACAAAGCCACATAATCGTAATAATCAATTTCAGCCGCGAGACACGGGTATCAATCGACGAGGGCCCGTTGAAAACGAGTCACCGATGTGCACGCATCGATCACGCTTTTGGTAGATTATCATTTTATACATTCATAATACTGGTATTTCGTCAACAGCCATGCCGACAGATAAGACAACACGATCAAAATTGACGGTCCCCAATTTATATCCCATACTATTTCTTTTTTTCACCTTCGAGTTCTCTCAAACTTTCTAATCTTTTTTTTTAATTTGCATTTTTCGAAAAATAATTTTGTCCTCGATTGAAAACATATTGATCGTGAAGCTCACTCGTTGACACAGCCTGACTTGAAGTGTTCCAAAAATCGGAAAAAAATAATTTTCGCTCACATTGTTTTTTTTTGTTTTTTTTTTTTTGAAACGTTTAAAAACATTTTGCCTTCCAGATTTTCTTTCCTTCACAATCAATTCTTAAATATATACTTTTTATATAATCATATATATAATTTGATATATTCATTTAATTTTTATTTATAATATATTCGTATTCATATGAGTGTTTTCATTCATACGAACTTTTTTTTCTATTTACAAACCTTAAAAGTTAAACGTGTCTCGTTTAGGTCTACAAAATACAGCCTAAAACACTGGGACGAATTCAGGTATTTACACTTAATTTATTATCACCTATAACTCATAAGTACACGTCACATCAGGATGCCGTTCTCGATAACAAATAAATACAATGAAAAAAACAGAATTCGTGATTCGCAAAATGTATCTTTTTTTCGGTCAACCTCGTATGAACGTCTTTTCAACCATCCGATCATCAGAATGTTACCTAACATTAAAGAAAAAAAAATTCTTTTTATGTTTTTGAATTTGATTTGATTTTTTTCTTTTTTTTTTTTGAATTTTGTTGTTTGTTATAGGTCGGATGATTGAAGAAGAAAAGTCAGTCGATTATTGACGAGTGCCAGAAAAGTGGTTTTGCGATTGTGTAAAATTTACAATGGTCGGAGGGTAACGTGTACACACGTTATATATACGCAACACTCACGATCGGTCAATCACAGTGCCACGAAACTCGTTTGCCGGCTAAAACAAAAAAAAGAGCTCGCAACACGTAACACAGATTGCGACAGAAAAATGATTCAAAACGTACACCCTAACAAGTAGCACGAACCGCACGAGGACTCGTTTTCGGTGTTGATACATATCACAAATTTCAAAATTTTGTTCACAAAAATTAAGAAACAAATAACAAAAAAGTTCAAACAGTTTTTCACAAAAACCAAAAGTGAGTACTATTTTTTACAACCGGTATAACAAATCAGAAGATCTTTTAACATTTTGTTGTTTTCTTTTTTTTTTTTTTTTTTTCGTTGCAGGATCTCGCGGTGAGAAGTGGAGCGAAGCAACAAAAACCAACACGGAAACAAAAAACTGTTGCTGCGATCGGCGGAGGCAATCGCAATCCCAAGGTGGCGCGCACTTTTTCGCGTCATTTTTCGAAGCGCCTTTTTTCGTCAGCGAGCCAATTGGTAGCCAGTTAGATCGTTAACCGCACGATACATCCTGCTAACGCATTTTGCATCGGACACAGGATGCACTGCGTTGTTGCGTTTCCGTCCTGCATTTTTAGCCCCTCCGTTCTTCGGCACTTCCGAAAAAGGGAATGCGAAATTACGAATCAGATTGCTCTTTCCCCAACCGTTCGAAAACCACGAAAATCCAAAAGGCAGCGAAACGATTCGCACGAACCCTCGAGCACGTTTATTTGCATGGCAAATAAATCATCCGTCAATTGTGATTCATGATCCTTTAAGATTTCAAACAGGACAAAACCAAATCAAAACAAAAAGAAACAAAAGTTTCAGATTTGAATGATTCTTTTCAAATGCGTAATTCAAGTCATGAGATCCGAATTGACTTTAACACTCAGGGTTCTTGGTTCTTAGAACAACCGTGTGATGAATTTACAATTTACACATCGTGTATGCTTTCCTCGTCGCTGTCGGGTTTGATGCTCGTTGGGGTGTCGTCCCTGGGCGGCGTCGCTCGCTCGAGGCTCTTGCTCCTGTCCCTGGACATGGCGTTGCGCTGCATGTTCTCTCGTTCCCGCACGTCCAGCATCTCGGGACTGTCCCTGTAGTAGCTGCTGAGGTTGCTCAGACTCGAGCTGGCGGCGAGGGTGCCGAGGGACACGCTCGGACCGGCGAGCATCATCGCCGGAGGGTACGCTCGGTAGGGCAGGGGTTTTTGGAGGGTCACCGCCGCGGAGGCCTGTCGGTAGAAGAGCTCGTTCTGGTGGTGCGCCACCGCGCCGGGATAAGGCCAGTAGGGCGCGGCCGCCGGGTGCGCCGGAACGCCCGCGACCCCCGTCGCATACAGCCGCTGTAACGCCACGGTGTAATTCTGTTCTGACATGAGTTCGAAGCCTACGATTGCTTGACGTTTCCATTTGGTCCTGAAACAAAAAAAGAAATCGTCTGTTTAGTTCAGAGTGAATCTTCCAAAGGTATCATTTTAGATAAATATATATCCAAGTTGAAATTATATCTGAAAGCTGTTAATCATTGGTAATACAAAAATTTGTTTTTCAGATTGGATGCAAAAAATGGCTGAGAATGAAGTCATCAACATGAAGTCTTGCAAGTCTTGGGAGGGAAAGAAAAAGTGTGTAATGAAGGAGGAGGCAGCCCTCTGTGATTACTCGAACCTCCCTCTGGATAAGCTGACGATTACACAAACAAACCACCTAAGCCCCAAATCGAATCCAATCAGAGGCACCCCGATCTGATGTGCGATCAAACAGAGCTTCCTTTTGGGATCGCGAATTCGCGACGGCGGATGCGACCGCCTCCGTACGTGACCGGGTCTTCCCTCGGTATATGTAAATCGGCAGAGACAATTACGGGCAAAACGACGTGGCGTGCCGGCGGGTGGTTAGCAGTCTGGCCGCCACACTGCGGTGCTTATTATACTAACAAATAGTCTGGCTGAGGCTCTCTCCATCGGCTAATCATCCAGTATCGTGCTCCGCTACGGACGGCGTTAGACTTTGGTAGCCCAATCGCGGGGGTCGCCCGGCCATAAAGCTGCCGGGATAATGCGCGCGAAATTGCTACCTTTCAGACCTCGGGCCTCGTGGATGACGCGACTCGCATGCACACATCTCGCTGCCGTTTCCAGTTCGGATTAAAGGTTGCCCGCTGCCACTGATTATTTAATAAGTCCAACCGGGTGTCACGGCTGCCGACAAATTGCACCGGCTGAACGATTCATTGCAAAGTTTTTGTACTTTGTATAATTTCTGCTGTACACCTTAATTTCAAACTTTCTAAGTATTGTAACTGAACGTCGTTTATTTTGTACATCTTTTTAAATGAATTTTAGATTGATCAATTTCGTTGTCTTTTAAGAGCATCATAATCTTCGAACGACAATTGTACTTGTCAACGATTTAATTTTGTTATTTAAAAATATAATTTTGTTCGAAAGTTTGTGCAGATAATGATATTTTAGATAAGGTACAAAATTGTAAAATGGGATCCTGTTGAGTACCAATGTCATATGTGGGGTTGAATTTCAACACCTTGCTCCTCAGGTATCTTATTTATCTCATGGATCTCTGGCTCGGAAACCCTCTCGAAAGCGAAACGTCATAGGCGGCACGAATGTGGGCTACCCCGGGCTTTGTATCACCGGGGTAGTAAAATCGTTCATGAATTTTAAACAGCGCCGGCTGAATCGTCGGGCGCCGATCATTTCTCATTTGTCGTCGACGTGCGTGAAACGGCCAAGGGGTCGCGCGAGTGTCTCGATTATGTGATGAGTAATGCTTTTTAATATCCCTTCTCTCGAGATGTGTAACCACTCCAAAACACCCTTAATTGTCCTGTTCGCCCATTGTCGTTTCGGCAGCAGACGATTGATTTATGGCGACCGGGCGATGGTAACGGCAGCGTCTTCGAGGAGAGCCGTCGAGAGCGATCAATTATATTGTTGGAAATCGTCCGCGACATTAAACTGCAATAACATTATACACCCCGCGCGCTCTGATTTATCGTCCCGAGCTAATTTCAGAGTCGCTGCGCTCCAATGGCCTTTTTGTGTTCGCGAATGCATAATTGTCCGCCGCGGCGAGAAAACACTCGTGCGGTAATGAAAGACAAGCTCCGAGTTGCACCGGCACATAAAAAAAACCGGGCCCGTATTTGTAATGCTTCATGTGAGTCGCTGCGGTCGCTAACCGATGCGGCACTAATGCTCCGCTACTTAGCCAATGATAGCCAAGCTGCACTCGAATTAGCAAGAATATTCCATTATCTAATAGAAGATTGCTCTGCAAATTCGTCAAGTTACATTGTTGTTTTTTGAGCTTTTAATTTCTTTTTATCACTTTATTCATTAATCTAATTTCAATTTTAAAAAATGAATTATTGAAGATGACTATTGATGAGATTAAGTTTGAATGTATTATAAATATTGTTATTGTGTTAAAATTATTTTGTATCTCAATTCAGCCTTTTAAATCTTATTGAGTAAGAAAAAAAAAAGTTTGTAAAGAGGATGAAACAATGCGACTGATTGGACAGTGCTCAAATAAAAGCCGCGCAAGGCAATCAGAAAAACTAGCAATGACAATTGAAAAGCAGCCGAGTTGTTGTTTTCTCGGTCGGTTTTGCACGAAATGTAGACTCATTTTATGACATTATAAGCGTGAGAATGCACGATATGGTGTATACCGCGAGCGGAAGGAGGTGCCTGTGCTTCCCACGCTGCTGTGAGTCTGACAGCGTTATAACGGGCCGCCGCGGGTTCGCGAATCATCCGCAAGACGGTCCCGATCGCACTCCCCATCGACGACGAAACATGTCATGCGACGAGGTCGACGTAATTTCACGAGTGAATGAGGCTAATTGGAGAAAAAAAAGTCCGATGGATATAACAAGCATGCAACCACATGCTCTTGCCAACAAACAGACAATTACTATGTGTATATCCACGTCGTATGTACGCCAGTGAATGGATTGGATAATTATTATGAACGCGTGATTTCAGCGCATTGTATATTTTGCGTAAACAGCTCGCGATTAAGAGAAAGTCTCGTTTCATCCAAAAATGTCTGTTCGAGAGTTCGACAGAGAAATAAAATTTTGAAACGTTCAGAGTCTCAAGTTGTTATTATTTATTAGTAGATGTAGTAGTTTTTAAAAATCTATCAGAAAAATTATCCATTTTTTTTTGGGACGAATGAAAATGTAATGCAATCAATCCACGTCCCAATGGAAATGTGGAAGGAAATTTCATTGAAAAAAAAAAAAAAAAAAAGTAGTTGGAAGTCGGAATAATAAATGGTGACAAATCTGTTCAGCGAGTTTCTTAAACATAATCCATTATACCTTTAGCACGTTGTAGATTTAATCAGAATAGAGTTGTAAGTTCCAACGAGCATATTTGTCTCCGAGAGAAACAACAGCGCCGTGCGATTTTGAGATCGCATTAACATCGCGTTTCCAGTCGTGACCGAGTGAGAGAACGAAGATACGAAGCCGTCGCAGTGGCGCCCTATTAGGTGTGGCTTGGCGCCCAACAAAAAGAAAACCGTATCGGGACGACGAATAAAAAAAATCTCAGATTACTATATATTTTAATTCGTCATTAACTGATTCAGATTGGTCTGAATCGAGAACTCGAGACAAGTTCTTTCACATAAATTTCTTACATTTATTTTACTATTTCTGCTAGATTAGATAATTCTGTACACATATCTAAAAACTTTTATTATTCATACAAAAAGTCATCAATTTTGTAATTTTGTTTTTGTATTTTATGTTTCAGAGTCACAGCACGCGTCCTACTCTGACTTCATATTTTCCACGAACGAAAAATCATCCACGCTTTGGGAAAGTCTCCCGTAATCATGATATGAGGAGTTGAAAGATGAAAGAGCGAAAAAAAAAAGAGGAGCGATCGGTGAGACGTTGTTTCATTTTCCTTTTAATTTGCTCGTGCGGCGAGCGGCGTCTTTTGGCCGCGAAATCCGACAGTCATCGCGTGGCGTCTGCTGTTGCTGGACGCGCAACACGCCCAGGGTCCTTCAACGAGGGCTATTAAAGCGGTCCCGAAAATTTCGACACGCTCGGGTACCGCGGGAAATTCGAATTTGACGCGCCATTGTTTTAATCACACGGGGCCCCCTCGGTGCTTTCAAAAGGCGATCTCTTTTTTCTTCAGCCGCCGCATGACTTGGCTCTATTAATTGATCGGTATTCCAACCCGCTCGTTACTTTTCTCCTTCTGTCTTTACCTAAAACCACAATTAATTTTTTAGTCCTGCCATATATTTTATCATCTTTTTTTCTCTTCCCCTCCAAGTTAATCCGGTTCGTTTTGGTTTAAACTGTAGTTGATAAATATTTTCGGTTTTAATAAGTCCTAATCGTCCTGTAATGATACGAAATTTCTCGTCTGGTACAGATGAATTGATTTTTTTGCCTTTCCTTTTTTTTAATAACATTTTTGAACGTACAAAAAATTTAATTAGGAAAACATTGAATCAGCTCTGACGTTATTGTTCGGCGTGAAATTACATTGACTTTCCGGAGAATGATTTTGGATATTTTTCATCCGAGGCTGGTTTTCATATATGAAAAACGTGTCAAGGTTTCGTAACGATCAAAATTGTAACAGCGAGCCAACGCCGAGACAAAAAACCATGCGGTGGTATCGAATGAATTTGTATGCCCTAAATACGTGCATTGAATCCCCGCAAGTTTCGGTCACGCCGAAACGCTGAAATTTACACGGTAAACGAACTGCGTAAACAACGGTTTTGTTTGCTCCAATCATTTTCATTACGCCTTTCGATATGCCATCCAACCGCCAGGATGTAAACGTCAGCAATAACTTGAATAATGAGATCAGTCGAGATTCCATTTGGGTTGCAACTTTTTCACCCAATCGATTCGTCATTCAGAAATGTTCCAATCAAATTAATCTTTCGTAAACCAAAAAGGTGTCAACGTTTGAAAAAAAAAAATAATAATAAAACACTAAATCAAAGTTATAAGTGAATTAAGTTTTATATTCAAGTTAATTAATTTTGTTGGCATTGTATTTTGACAAGTCAATTACCTTCGGTTTTGGTACCAAGTTTTGACTTGCGTGTCCGTCAGCTGCAGTTTGGCCGCGAGTTCCATCCTATCCTGGACACTTAAATATTTTTGCCTCTCAAAGCTCTTTTCCAGCGTTTGGAGTTGATGATCCGTGAACGCCGTTCTCGCTTTTCTCTGCTTCTTGCTTTGGGCCGAACTCAAAGAATTCGAGGGACCTTTCGGGTCATCCTCCTTACCACCTGAAACCAAAAAGAAAATTTCCATTCAAACAAATCCTCCTTGGACTCTTTATCTCGGGATTAAGATCGCAGTTTTGCGTTCGACTTTCATCTGAGGCGCGCGAAAATCGATCAGCCCCGGCGGCACATGGCGAATCGTATTCTTCGTTTGGGCTCTTTTGTTTTCCGCCTCTCGCGCAGCGCTCTCGCGATTGGCTGGTTCGCGCGATTGGTCCACGCAGACGCGTTGAGACGCTGCAAATTATTCCGGGCTAGGTCACTCTCTATCTGAGGGAACCGCAATTGTACCACGTGTTATCATTTTATAAAAAAAAAAAAAAAAAAAAAACATGGAAAAAAATCTTGGTGTATCATACACGGACAAAAACGTCATACTCTGTTTTTTTGAAGATTTTTATACTGTTTAACAGAGTATCGACAGACAATCGGTTAAAATTCACCGATTATCCTATGAATTCAAATGTGAATAACTCAAAATGAAAACTCAAGGAATTGTAACTTAAAACCATACTACACAATTTTGGGTTAAGAGACTTTGCACGGTAGGTGCACGATTTTTTAATCATCCATATAATATAATTTGTTTGTCATCAAAACTTGTTAAATATGGTAAGAAATTGTTATAGAAAAGAATGATGCACGAAAGAACATATTTTAAATAAACTTCTTTTTTTAGATTGTCATCAAATGTTTGTGGATCTTGAAAAGGGAGAGAAAGACAGAGGGAGGAAGAGAGACAGAAGGAGATTTCAGCAGTTAACCAGGCTTTGCGTAGCGTGCATCGTAGATAGTTTTAAGATTCCCGAGAGGAAGTGGCGTCTCGCGGGAGTTGGCCCGTTTGGAAAAGTATCTAAAGGTTCGTTGTCGCAAGTCCATCGATTGGAACGAGCGGGCGGTCCGGCAAGTGCCGGGGTTTCGCGCTGGCGCGACGGGGCCGGGGCGAGCAGAAAGCCCCGGGATATTGAGTTAGCCCAGACGAAAGCACAGCTCTTAGCCCCCCGTTTGATCGGACAGATTCGCTTGAACGCCCGACTACGGCGCCATCTCCGCATCGATCTGGCGAATTTTTGCTCTCTCAAAAGGGCGCAAAACTTTTCGGTCCAGAACTTTGTTCTTCTTTCAAAATCTCCGCGTGCGATCCACTTAAACTTTTCCTTTTGAGACTCTTCACGAGATACATTTTATACAAGTTTATCTTTTTCTTAAACAAATGTTTTATGAGATCCTTTTTTTCTCACAGAGAAATTATTGATCCCGTTTTTTTTAATGATTTGAAATTCTTTTTATTCAACTATCTTGTTTCATTGCACTTTTGTTATTCAAGTCGTGCGTTCAGTCTGGGACTGCTTTACTTGCTCTCGAGTTAGTATTGTGTTAACTGAAAGCGGAGCTGAATTCTCGTGGTGGAAACGGGTTCGCCCGCCTGACCATTACCGGCTATTTCTACTCGGACTTATTGATACGCGATACTGCGACGTCAAAGCTCGGTCGTGACAAACTTTTGCAAGGAATGCGTGCACCGGTGTAAGGTGCTTCGGGTATCAGTTTACTGCCACTTTCCTGCGATCGAAACATTCAACGATAATTGCCACGCTTGAGGATATTTTAGTCTCCCGGTTACATCACAGCTGATGGAAAATAACCGATGCAATACCTGTTCCACATTTGGCAAACATCGAAAGGTGTTCAATTTTTTTTGTTATCCATCAGTTTTTTTTATTCTACAGTTCATTTCACATTTGAAGTATTTTTGAAACAGTAAAATTTGGAGTTAACATATTTTGAATGTTGTACTAATGACTGTTCAATATTGTAGATATAGTTGAGAGGCATGATTTAATAATAGCATAATGTGTGATGTTTTTTGTTTGAAAAATGATTATAACCGAAGTAATTTGATGATGGAACTACAAAATGATATCAATAATAATGAACGAGATAAATTGAAGAAAACGAGTAATAAAGCTCTTAAACCTTTTAAATTGAAGTTGATGTTTTTTGCCTCGAGAACGGTAATGTGAGACGCAAGGGTCAGATTTAACCCTATAGGGGCCACTACCCTCGTGTACGACAGCGACTGTTACAAGTACCAGCACTCAGAAAAGCAAGTGCGCAAACAAGAATACGATACAAATTGAATAAAGTCAAAAGCTATTGCCGTAGAAAAATTTTAAGAACAAGTAAATGACTATTAATTTTTGTTAACAATGAAACATTAAAAATGATATTTGAACAAGAAATTGTTCCGTTTTTTTGATACGCATAAATGAAAATGTATTAAAATTATAATAACGTGAAAAACATTGTTTCAAATGTTTAACGATAAATGTAACATGACTAAATTGAGAATTAAGAATCCTCTTAAGAAATGAGCCCGACAAACAAACAATTATCGAGTTTCATCGTCAATAACGTCTATGATTACAGCGGGCAATGAAAAACGCGCGACAACTTCTGATGATTAGCAATGAATGCTGAGGAAACTTTAGATGTAAAAATTTATTGTCGTATCGAATTAACCGAGCTTAAGGTATCGCGAGGCGTTTCTCGAATTTCACGTGGCATTCCTCGTCGTCAGCGACTGGGAAGGTGCGCTGCTGCATAAAACGAAAAAAAAAAGAGATTAAAAAAAACCCGTACTCGAGCGCCTATTACAAAAAAGCGTACAATCGCGGTCGCATTGCGCAATCGCAACTTCCTCAAATCGTATCTCTCGAGACCGCAGATCAAACCTTTCATCGAAGTTTAAGTCATTTAAACAAGCAACATAAGAACACAATTTTTTTTTTTATAGTTGAAATAATATTTGTTTTAACTGATAAGTTTGGAAATTGTCCCAGGAAGAGAGTTATTTAGGAACTGGAAGGGTTAATTGGACATAAATGAAATACAAATTATGGAACAGGAAAAAAAAATAGCGAGGAATATTGGCGAGGATCGATTGCAAATTCGTGTCAAGATTGGGGAGAAATATTAGCGAAGTATCGAAACGACCTTAGGCGATTGTCAGGCTACGAAAAAGTGCCCTTGCGAGGCCGACGTGGTCACGCGAAACTCGTGTTAGCGACTTGCCAAGTGGCCTCCGATCGACGGTTACACTGCGCCGAGGGTTCCGTTGTATAATGCCCGCGACTAAGTAGGAATTTTCAGACTCTTAAGCCATTACGAGGAAATCACCGGGGATTTCTACGAATCAATAAACTGCATGCAGTTTATACTTCAAGTCGATGCTTATTTTATTGCTGAACCTAGTTTCGTACTGAATTATGGACTTGAAAATTGTTCATTCTAATATGTATACAAATCAACGTACAAAAAAAAATAGACGACAAAGAAGAAAAATTAAAAAGCCACTGTTTTGATTTAACTGTGATTTAATTTGTTTAAGACAATAATTTTATACTTGGATTTAATTTAGAAAATCAGATTTGGGTTAAAAGGGTTAAGCACGAGTGTGCATAAAAATGAGTTTAGCAAATTCCAAAGCGAGGTCAGCATCATAGCGAGGGGTGAGGACGTCGCATCACCAGCTTTGTTACGAAAGCTAGAAAATCGCAGTACAAATCCCAATGACGACTTGATCCATCGCGTGGGCGCAACCAAACTCCAACATTTTTATTTTCAACTTTGTTCAACAATTTTTTTCTGTTCTCCCTAGCTGCATTCTTCTCATAAGTGAGACGTGGAAGGCGAAAAACGAGAAGAAGGCACAGAATGAAAAAGGAAAGAAAAAAGAGATGTTGATCCTTTGACGTGATGGTATTTTACATACGGAATACGAAGCATTATTATGCCGTCTGTTGGAGAGAAGAAATTAATCTGGAGCGAGATTGTGTCGTCAGGGATGACAGCTACGACGACGACAGAGGGGGGCGGGATAGCGTTCGACGCCCGAAAGTACAATTCTAATCCGCGCCGGGATCTAAACGGTTGCCAATCATTTCCGGTTCTCGGATTAGCCGTGCGAAGTCGCAGACGAATAAGTGTTCTGGCGTCTCGCGTGAAAGTTGCGCGTATAATGGCTCGACTGCTTAAGCGGATTATACGCGTCGTTCTCTCAACACGCGCCCGGGCATTCATACAGACGGGAATCGAGTTTTCACGCTTTTTGACTCGCCGAGCCGAAAACCTTACGGGGCACCTCTCCGATCGTTCCCTTTTCTCTGCCCGATTTGTCACAAAGCGACATGCGTGTCGCTTCAAACGGAAGTCCACAGTTGTATACGTTTTTAAATATCACCGTTTGACAGCCCTGATCGAACGTAGAAAGTACGCTTCACTTGTAATTTTGAAGCGTACGAAAAAATTTTTGATGTAAACGAATATATTCATCGTCCAACTTTATTTTTATTCAGCTAAACCATCATTCTGTATTTCTTCTTTCATTTTTCCTTTTGTTTTATGTTTTTTTTTTTTTTTTTTGGTTTCTTTATCTTTGGCAAATCCAATTTTAGTTCAAACAGCAAAACTGTCGACAAAAAGCGATTACATTTAAAAGCATATGCAAATGTTAAAGAGAAAAAAAAAAGCGAGTGCAAAATTTCACATTATGTAACCACGCGACGACAACGCACGAAAACTCATGTCATTTATCATAACTGGTGTTGCGAATTAGCGCGCAATCATGCATTTGCAATAAGTCCGCCTAATCATCATTGCGAGTTCAGGCTTTGTTTTTTTCTTATCCAAAGTCTGTTGGACATGCTAACGATTAGCCGCGCAGTTAATTGTCGCTGATAAAACTTGGCTAGGCTAACTTGAACGTGTTATTATTAGGCATAAAAGCAGAGTGATAATGCATATCATCCGTCCGGTAATGAACATGTGTTTAGGAGCATGTCGAAAAGTCGTTTGCATTTGCAATGGAAAGCAAAACCTCGAAAGAAAAATCAGTGCTCTAGAACAAAATGAAATGAAAGCAGAAAAAAAGCAAACAAATATAAAAATGATTTGAAATTGTTTTTTTTTCTTTTCAATCAATCAAAAAGTCAAGGGATGAATAGATAGAGAGAGAGAGAGAGAGAGAGAGAGAGAGAGAGAGAGAGAGAGAGAGAGAGAGAGAGAGAGAGAGAGAGAGAGAGAGAGAGAGAGAGAGAGAAGGACATGAAATTTCGCGACTTCCGGCAGGGATTGCGGAGAAATCGGTTGCGATCTAATGACAGCTCTGCGGCGTTCCTTGGAAGCCGTTGGGTAACGTTTATGGCATTATTAGTCGGACGCTTTAATAAGCATCGCCGAATCGAAAGGGACACAAAAGGCCCTCTTCGCGTACGCGAAAATCAAACAGAAGAGACGCGAGGCACCCCGACGTTGATCGCGGCCCAGGTAGACGCACACGTGAATGAAACAAATGAGGGTACGATAATTAAAGCGTTTCGAACGCCGAGGCCCAATTTGAGACCATTAAATTCCCTAAACGTTGTCGGACAAGGCCCGCGGGGCCGACACGTTTATCTTTCTAAAATATCTGATCTCGAGGACGTGTGGCACCGCGCGACCGTCGGCACTCACACTCGGGGCCCCACGCATCCGGTCGTCAATGGGCACCAGCGTTCACCAATTATATGCCTATCCACAACAAATCAAGCTTAGACGGACCAAGTGCCAAAACAGCGTTCCGCGAAGAGGGTAGCGTTTTTGGTCGTTAGCCCGAGCAATAGGTGTATACGATGATGAAACGAGATACTAACGACTCGGGGTAAAAAAAGTGCTGATTCTCCAACGGCTCTGATTAGGCCTTAACTTTATACGATCAAGAACTAAAAATTAGAGGTCTACAGATTACAGGGAAGCACAACTCGAAACAAACTTTGTTATTCTGCTGATGACTTGTGCAACTACGAGATCTAACTTGATGTTTATCTTTCTAGCTCTGATGCGGGTATCCGTCGCTGGTGGAATTTTGCAAAAGTCGAAAACATCCGTGGTCTTACCATTGGAAGACACGGAGACTGCATCGTGATGACTGGCGTCACTGTCCTCGTCGAGGGTACTGTTGTTGAGCGAGGATCTGGACTGGTGTCGTATACTAAGGTCCCTGGGGGTGGACGGGGGACTGCCCGGAGGTTCCTGATTCTGGAGACTCGACGGGCTCGAGGCCCCCGCGAGGATGTCGGTGATCATGAACCGAGAGCGATGGGGCATCGTGGTCGCAGCGTCGCCAGCCGGGCCGTTCGCCGCGCTCCTGGAGTCGATGCCGTTGGAGAGCCTCTCGAGGCCGGCGCCGTTTCGCTCCGCGTCGAGCCGGTGGGCTTCGAGGCTGGACATTCTGCTGAGGTTGAGGCCGTTGCCGGCTTGTGCGGGTACGCCACTGAGTGCGGCCACGTGGTGGTTCTGCCGATGGTGATGGACCGTCATCACGGAAGAGGGTGGTTCCGGGCTTAGGGCGCCTGCAGGTGCCTCCGTCGCCAGCCCAGGACTCGCGCGGTACCTGGGGGACAGAATTTTGGACGTTCTCGCGTGACCTTGAACTACCGAGCAGTCACGCACTTGGTCAGAGGAGCATCTCACGGTCAATGTCCTGGTTCGCACAAGTCACCTGGGGGTCCGCAATCACAATCACGCAACACGACAGGTTGATAACACCAGCTCAGTGTTTCGCGGCACCAGAGGGTCCTCCCTCCCGACACAACACACAACCGGCCGCACCAAAATGCATGTGCTACGCTGGAGCCTCGGGAGAACGGAGACCGTGCATGCATCTGCCTCGTAGCACTAAGCTACACTGAAGCCCGTCCTCGCATTAATCGCTCGGCTTGCTGGGCGGCCATGGCGCGCCCTGGTGCCGCCTACAGCGCGCCCCACTGTTCGCGCCCGTTCGCCAATCGGCGTCGCTCGGCGCTCAGTTCTCGGCCAATCGTCGCTCGCTCTCCTCCGCACTCGGCGCCGCCCCGGTAATTTGAAATGTGTTTCAGCAGTAATTCGATATAAAATTGTAGTTAATATCTTTCATTATAGTCGCGCTTTCGGGCGCGCTGGTGGGGCCGAGACGCCGCGAAAGGGGGGCGCCTCCGTCGCATCCCCTGGTCCGTATGCCAACTCTTCTCTTTCTCTCTTGCTTCTCGCTGCAAGAACGTGCGCGCTCCTCTTTCCAGGCTCGCGAGACGTGAGCTGGAAGTGGAAATGACGCCGAGGCAGTCGCGAATGTATTTCTACCCTGGCGAATTAACGAATCCCCGCTCTCATTGCTCCGGAACGCCAGTTTCAGCCCCGTTAACGATTTCGCTTTGACACTGGAACTGCAACGATGTTGTCTTTATATGTACGCCTCTCGTATGTGATTGCGCACGATCAGCTACGAAATTGTTACAGATATTCGAAGAACAAGTTCAACAACTTGCCAATTTATTTGATACCTTTTTTATACTACAAAAATCCGTCTTAAGTATTAAAAAAGACGAACAAAGCTTGTATTGGTCTGATGATTGCAAAATCTAACTCGTGATAGGGGTTTGATAAGGCCAACTTTTTTAATGGAATAGAGCTCCGTTTTTCGAGAGCGAATGAAATGTTTATTGATCTGATTGGAAAGTCTAATTCAAAGGAGAATGTTTCAAGTTCGAAAGCAAAATTGAATTAGACACGGTGAAGTTGTCAGGAACGGAAGAATGACAGAAATTAGGGACTGCGACATCATTTAATTAGAGGGTGTCCAAACGTGGTGTGCACACACAGACTAACAGGCCAATAATAACGGAGTACAAATTGGACGCTGTTTAGTGGGATGTTTCTGCGTCACATATGGCTGTCGAACAAAACTTTGTCACATGCTAAACATGAGTCTATTAAACCTGACAGTTATGTCATTATTGCATGCCGACTGAAAACAAGTTAGACTTTTGTAATTCGGTCTTTTCTTTTTTTAACTTCGAATGTAAAAAAGTGCATAAAAAGTTTCCAATTACTTAGAATAATGGATATGCTTGTATTATGATTACGTTCTACGTTTATACGACTCGTTTGTGGCGGTAGTCTAATACAATCGAAGCCTTACCGCAATAAAGGGTTAACACAAACGGAGTATAATTTACGGTTAGGTGATTTGAAAATGTCAACGGTAGTAAAATATGTTGCCCAATGGAGGTTGTTGTAATTTTTCATTATAAGCAATTTTCGTTATTGATTGGGATACTCTAAAAAGATTTTGATATACCATTTTTTTTCGTTTGTTTTGTCAGTACAGAAAAATCGACCTCGACCTGAAATAGCCAAACGTTATAACTAATTCATGAAATTCACTTCTTGAGTGGAAAATTATTCAGAATACTTTTTTTCAGATGCGTTATAATTTCTTAAACAAAAAAATGTTAGGAAAAAACAAAAAAAAAATAAAAACAACAAAAATCGAAACCTCATCAATCATTTTGAGAGAGTCATAAAAAATAACAAACCGGGCATTCAAATCCGATCATTATTTAAACTCCACAAAGAACAAAATAGCCATTTCTCTATTTAACAATCACAAAATCATTACTTCTTGATTACTCGAGAACGCACTCGACAATAATGCGCGCAGTAAATCACCCGTCATCATGATTAATGGCCAGGCGAAAACAATTTTCGTGGCAATAAACGACGATTCCGATTTTGTCGACAATTCTTCGGTTTTTTTTCGCTCTCTCAAGTTGCGGAAAATAAGTTTTCCTCGCGGACAGGGCCGAGTTTAATTGAATTCGCTCGCGACACATCGTTTACAACTCATCATCGTCGTCATCGCGAGGAGTTACGAGAACTCATCCAAGGTACACGCGGCAAGAGCCACTTTGTTCTCTTGCCAGCGGAGAAAAAAAGTTAGCAGAGCTTGTAATGTGACCGTCAAGCCGTGACAAGCTGACAGGAAGGCACAAGAACGTGAGCAGAAGCTCATTTTGCACGCAATGTAAAAGTACAAATATGGCGTGTAATCAGTTTTTACCTTGCCTGATGTTATTAGTATATTACAACATTGTGAGGAAAGAAAATATACTTGCAAAATGACGTTTGTTTCAAACAATTTATCCAAATTTGATTTGCAAGCAAAATTTGTGTGAAAAATGTTCGTAATTTTTTAATCAACAATGTTTTTGAATAATCAATGGATTTAAAAATATTAAAAAGTATTTTGTTGATAGATTGAAACGATATTGCAAATTTGACGGTTGTAATATAAATATTCGTTTGTAAATTATGATAGATCTAGTTTACTATTGGATGACTAACGCGTGCAAGAATCGGTGTGGTGTATGGGTACATATGTGCAGGCGTAAATGCGAAGGCCCTCGGACTCGTACACGGCTTTAACCATGCCCGATGCATATTCATACGGTCATACATTATACTGAGCAGTGCGGGGTAGACCACGCTGATCTTAGATTAAGGTAAACGCCGGTTAAGTTAACGGCTGAACTCCATAAGTCGAGAGAATTCGCATGCGCATTGCGCTCTTATCCGAACCTTCAGCACATTATTGTTCACGTGTGTGTCGCGCAATCTGTCTTTTTGCGTTTGCCCTGCGCGCAATATACGTCACATTTGTTTGTGTACCATTTTTTTAATCCGTCACGCATGCCGCTATCAATTCGTGTTTCAACTGGTTTGATAATAAACTTGAAGTTTATCATAAATTATTATTCGAATAATCGTTTTCATTATGATCGCTAATTGAGATTAATTGATGCAATTAAGGCAGGTTAATTAATTAAAAATTATTCTTTTTGGTCAGTTTTATCAACTATTTTGAGATTAAATTTAATTAGATTTGTTAATTGCATTAATCTAATTAACCAGACGAGTTACAAATCAAGTTCTTTTTTCTTTAATTACCTTTAATTTAATTTTTTTTTTTTTTTTTACAAAGTTATAAATTAAGCGAGATAATGCGAGCTGTAACATAAAATCAGATCGAGGTATATCATTTTAATATGGAAACGATTTTCGCAAGTCAAAAACTCGCGTTTTAATTATATCCCATGAAACACTTATTTCACTTGGCGATAAGATTTCATGGAAAACCCACCAGTAACAAATTACAATTGAATTAATCTAACTTTCTAATGTTTTGTTGCGCGATGCAACCAGAGCGATTTGCATTAATAAACGAAACAATTAAAGAGGATGGAAAAAAAGAAGGTACGCAGCTGAACGCACGGCTGACACTTTAATGTTATTCAACTAGATGATTATCCATTACATGCACAATTTCTGAAGTATGATTTATTATTTTTTATTTCGCCTAACGTATGCACGCACAAATTGGTGGGGATGTAATTGTGCGAGTAAGAAAGCTTGCATTTTTTTATTCACTCCTGGCTTATCCCTCTTGGCAAGCACAAAAGGTGGGTGTGCGTGCGTGCACAAGTTACCCTGCCTAGCAACTCGATCAGATCTTACGTTTGTTATGCTAAGTGCTCATTAGGATTGTAACGTGTTTTCATGACGGACAAGCGGCGCGGAAATTGAACCAGCCCTGCGCAGTTCTAATTGCTTTTCAAATTGTTTTCAATCGTTTTTATTTTACATCTATTTTCATTAATCATACGATTTAATAAAGAAAAAAAAATCACTACAACAAAGGAAAAAAAGAAAAATCATTGAAAACAATTTGATCTCTAAATCAAAGAAATCTGTTTTCGTAATTATTTGAAATTATTAGTTAATTCAGGTTGACAACTTTTGAAATTGAAAACAAGATAGTTTTGTTGTTCAAAAAAAAGTGAAGATTTTAAAATGAATGAATAATTAATGGGTTTGAGAAGCACTTAAGTTAAAATATGAAAACGCGAGAGCGGACAAATCTTTCGTCGATGATCCGCAGGAGCAGCGAGAATGACAGTTGTAAATTATCCGCGAGACGAGACGACGGCAGATCGTGTTACGTCTAAGAGCCTCCATTACGTGCAATTTACATTGATAGCGAGCAAGCGCCTTAAAACCAAACTAAAAGCTACTTTGCCACGTCGACGCTACTCAAATTTCAGCGAACATCAACTTTCTTACTATTATTAGACCGATTGACCAATAATCCGCGCCATTTACATGAATTATCGACGCTTACAAGACATTCGAATCAAACATTTCTTGCAAAATTTTTTTCACAAACAAAATTAACATTGTCAGTATCGAGGTCAGTATTTAGTTGAAATAATTAAAATTTTATTATACAAAAATGATCATTGAATGAAGGAAAAAAAGAGAGAGTTTTTGTTTGATCGTTTTGAGGAAGTGTGAAATTATTAATTTTTTTAGTAAACATTGTGCGAGAAGGTGTATAAAAAAAGTGGGAGAGAGGAGAGACAATTGTCACGGAAAGACAAAGAGGGACAAAAGGGGCATTAAAGATGTGTGAACTCGATAAACGTGCTGGTGAGCCAGGGATCCGTGAAAAATAACGAAATTTCGCTGAGGGCCGGGTACACCGATTACGTCCATTATACGTTTATCAGCATGAGAAAGATCTAGTGCACCCCACTTTGGGCGCACGAACCAATTCTTCAGCCCTAAGCCAAAGAGGCCCTCGATGTGTCATGAGGCGTTTGCCCACATTGCAATGGCAATCATAATCATAACAACGCGATATAATAATACGCGCGACCGCGTGTTTTTCAAATAATGACCGAGCCTTGTGTGTGCCACCTGCAGGAAATCACTACCTCTAATGCAAATATTATCTTAATTATCGAGCAGCACAATCGACGCCACATGAAATCATTTGACTTTTCCAGGACTTGAAAAAAAAAAATCCAAATTCATGATTCAGCTGATTTTTGTATGTTTCAAAAACAAGTTGTAATTCAATTAAAAATAAACAAATTGTTTTATTCAGCTGATAAACTTGCAGATGAAATTTGCAATTTGAGTTTTGATTTGTTGTAATCTTGAAAATTATATTTTTTTCATTTAAAGACGTATGTAAACAAATCATAAGGCATAATAGGAAAGTTCTAAATGACATAATCATAGTCGTTGACTAGGAGGCTTTGTTGTGGAATTATGATTTTGATATTGCATTCATCGGGCTGAAAGTCGGCTGACAGTTGGGTTTGCTAAGACAATTGCTGGGCCGCGGAAGTCGTTCGGCGCGCGGAACTTGGCCACAGCGACGCGGCGACTTCTCGACATTGTCTTGACAACTTAGCGGTTATTTTACACGCTGTTAGCTCGGTAAGCTAGTTCCGTGTTTACCGCTGTTTCTATGCTAATGAGCTTGTCTCGGGAGCGTCGGAAAACAAAATCTAGATAACGCAAGAGGTTACGCCAAGACGTTGCGACGTCTTATCAACAAAACAGGCGCCGCCAAAACTTAACTCACTTATTATGTTGAACAAATTCGCGCGCTCAACCAATTTACGGCTCCGCTTAACAAACTTAACGTTTATTTAACCATTTTTCTTTTTTCACTAACAGGGCTTTTGTTCTGTTACATCCCTTTTTTTTAACCTCCGAAATAATATCTGTTTAACAATTTTCAGTATTTTTAATTTTAACGTTATACAATCAAAATAGTTTTAATGAGCTCAAAATGTTGTTTAATTTTGATCAGGAACTTGCTTTCATTTTCTTTTCATTTTCAATCGCCCAGAAGAGAATAATGAATGATTCAATTTACGACTAAATGTCGAAAGAAACGTGTATGCACTAATTATATAAATAATGCAGTTTGTTGAAAGTTGCTGATTTTAGTGAAACGATACCATTACGTGCACTTTGTAAGTTACGTAAATTAGAAAAAAAACACGCGGCTTTGATTGATACGCGACGATCGCTGTAAATCGCATGATAAATTTTAATGTCGTTAGATCGACATGCGAATTGATTATGTTTACACAGGCTTCATGTAAATCGTGCGACCGTTTTTGCAGCGAGCATAAATCAAAGGACTTTTGAATTCATTCGAATGAAAAAAAGAGTTATTTTACTATTATGCACATGACAGGTGAAATTTCACCTGAAGATTTCGCGCGGATTCACAACTAGCGAAACACCTCGGTTAATGAAGCTGCATAAAAGTAAACATAACGAGTTTTTTATGCACGATACAATTTGCTAATATTTAATGAGCGACGTTTCTCCCAAGCGCGCTTTATATGCTATGTGATGTAATTGCTTTTAATTGGTTCAGTAAAAATGATTTGTTTGAATATTAGGTTAATAAAGCAAGCATTCATCCCGGGAAGGAAGTTATGTGAGCCAAATAACTACTGCTTATGGCAATTGTGCTGTCGGCGAGGAGAAAAATATTGTTCGCGGCCATTGCATTTTACTTGATGCCCAAGTTCAACGACATTGCCAGCCATCGTTTTCAACATTTGCATGTTCCAATTTTTCATGTGAGTCGTGAATTTATTTTTCAAATTTGCTTGACTTTGCACAAAAATTTTATGGTACTATTTTTTCCTTCCTTTTCTTCATCTGCCAAATTGGCAAATTTAAAGTCAAACAGAAAAACCAATTTGACAATTTTGCAAAAAAAAAAAAAACAAAAATTATTATATAAATGATACACATCATGTGAACTAAACTCCTAATTTAGTAGAGAAAAATACGCCGATCATGCAAGCATTACGTAAATTTGGTGTGATCGCATAGTTTTGTCACTCAAACATCGTCCATTGAGTAGTTATTTTTATAATGGTATCCAATTACATTAGCATCCGTGGCAGGGAAGTTGAGATGTAATTTTTTGTCAGCTGTCAAAAGTGATACATCTGATACCACAGAGTATACCGGCAATTTTTTTTTCTTTTCAAATCTAAAATCCTCTTTTTATAACACAAAAAAATTTCAAAATCATGAAAACAATTTCAAACAATCGCTCGGCCAATTATTTCCGACTTGTATTTTTCCAACAAATCCAACATGTTAACAAATTATAGAACGCCAATTAAGTATCAGATGGTATCAATGAAAAAAAAAAATGTCAAATAAAAATCGCGCACAACCGCGATAAAAATTAAGCGATCATGACAATGGCATCCCTAACTACTCGGTAATTAATAACCATTACTTGTATGACGCAATGCAAAAACAATTGTTTATCAGTCATAATGACCGAATAAATGGAAAAACGCGACTCGGCAAAGATGGAGGAAACGTTCGTCCTTCTGGCTCCACGGGTATCAACGCAATCGCGCAATTAAGTCAATTATCGCCGGCCAGTGGAGAAATGAACATGCACAGCTTACGTAAAGTAATTGGTCGGCTCTTCGCGGATTTCCTAAAACGATAATTAACGAGTTATTAAGCGCCAACTGACTCCTCATCGACGTGCGGATCAATTTCGCACAAATTTCATCAACTGAAATCATTACAATCATTTTCTTTGATTTTTTACACAAAGATGCGAAAATTATCAGACGAAATTATGTAATCAAAGTATCTTCAGAAAAAAAAAAATGCTCTCTCATTATAAAATGTTTGATTGATCAATCAGCAAGTGACTTCTATAAATACAACTGAAGATCATTTTCTGTATCTTCCATGAAGATTAAACTTTTGAAATTAAGATGGACCTTTTTTCATAAACATTTTTTAAGATTGAACAAATTAAATTGTGTAGCAAAAATGAGTACGCATGCGCAATGTTAGGTGTGTGCACGAGCGCGTGAGATCTAAGGACAGGATGCAATTACACAGGCTTAATGTTATCGTTAAAACGAAAACCCCCGGCGGCCATAATTCACAGTTCTCATCCTGTCGCCAAATCGAAGCGCACTCTTTTGAACGCCGTTGCTCGCGCGAACCGTTAGGCGTTCACGCATTCGCAGAACCTGGTTGCATTCAGTTAATCGCGTTATTAATTAGCAAAAGAGGGCGCATTCCGGCAAAATGGGAGATGTCCTTTATTGAGCGTGAAAAAAGTTTAAGCTCGCCATTTAAGTTGCGAGGGGAAACCATTATGCCGCGATGTTCTGGCTAAATTTTTACATCCCTTTCGATTTTTTACTCGACGAAGAATTTCTTAACGATACTTCTTGAGGCACGCATGACGCGTGTTTATGGTCAAAGCAATTTTTGCATCAAAACATTTCGGTCGAGGGAAAATAACTGAATGTGAATTACCATTAATGTTGTGTATACTTTTTGAGCTTAATAAGTACACGAGAGAGAAAGAGAGAGGTTTTATTTACTGAGAAACCATGTCATAGAAGATTTAATGTGGAATCCTAAAGTTTTTCGTTTCCTGGCTTGAGTGTACCGTTTCGTTTTAAAATAATGAGCGTAAACGATTGTTCCATTTTTTTTAAAATCAATTGTTTGAGAATAGTTCCAGAAGAAATGTTTTGTTTCTTATTTTTAGCGAAAGTAATTTTTTTAAGTAATTTTTTGCCTGGAAGAAAGTGCGATTCAAGTGCGCTTAGTTATGCTAATCTCGATTACTTAATGTAATTATACTTAAATTTTCAGGTGTGAAATTTGTTAAGCTGCGATTAGGAGTAATCAGTAGCGTCAAATCTGTTGAAATGAAATGTTTAGTTACTTTTTCTGTAACTTCAAAATGTTAGTTAAGGAATGTTTCAAACAGGGACAATTTTTTTTACTAAGCGTATTCATAGCAGCGCTTAAGTTTTACACCAGAGTCGCGATATTCGAGCGGTTGGGAGCACCTCGTCACGGTAATTAGCGTTATGAAGCGCGCTGCTTACCGCCGATGACTCTCGGATAAGACGTACGCTTGTTATATTATACACACGTTCGGCTAACCACGATGCGAGGCTATAGTTCGTGAAAGCGGCCATTATCCAGTTTTCCTTTTCGCAACAACGTAAGTTTCTTCAGACATGTTGAACCCTGTCCCGGAACTCGCCGATCAACGCCATTTTTCATGATTTCCGCAAGCGCCTGCGCGCCCATCAATTTTAATATGCTAACGCCAACTATTACGATTATCCAACCATAAATCTAAATAGAAAAAAGGAATGCAGCTAACACCTCGCGTTTAACGAGTGCGAATAATAATAGTTAGCCAGAGGGGAGAAAAATCATGACATAAAAAAAATGCTTGAAAAAAAAAATGTAATGAACAAAAATTCTTCTTTCATAATCACAGTTTTTTTTCCCTCCCCGAGAATCTCAATTTGTTTAATCTAAATTGAATGTATGATTTCGTAGAACTTATTTATTTCTTTTTCATTGAAATAATTTGTTTTACAGACATCAAAAATGACTAAATTTAACTCGCGGTATAATTGTTTTGGTAATAATTAATATAGAACTAACAAATGTTGGGGTGTTTTTTTTTCG
Organism: Trissolcus brochymenae; assembly: GCA_030523145.1. Taxonomy (NCBI): domain Eukaryota; kingdom Metazoa; phylum Arthropoda; class Insecta; order Hymenoptera; family Scelionidae; genus Trissolcus; species Trissolcus brochymenae. The sequence goes on from JAQQRF010000531.1 coordinate 46,745, forward strand.
TAACGGTCAAATGGAGCAAATATATCAAAGCGTGCTTTTATGGGGACAATAAATCTGACTGTCTGAGATCGCGCAATTACACTTTCCAAGATATTACAGCGTCGCGTTTCCTCGGTCCGCGGGCGCGTTAACTTTCTCGATTATATTTCATAGTACAATGCGCTTCCGCATTGTCGGTCGGTCTTGTTAAGTATCTCGAAATAGTGAAAACTGCGCGTACCCATCGCGAGTGTATTGTCTGATCAAAATTAGATCCTAAGACTTAATTAGATCACGGTATATATCTTTTATGTACGTGCACGCGATAAATTATCTTTGTCGTTTTTCACATGACAAACAAACCGCGCGGTGAAAGACTCACCACCACCCAGGGACGACGTGAGGAAGTTACGCGCAACTACAATTGACTATCGCAATAACAATAATGATGAATAACAATGATTTGCTTTTGTAATAGCTGCAAAATTTAATTGACATGAAATCGCGCGACGACGTAACATGTGAGAAACGCCGCGCGGACGTATTAACGAGGATATATCGTTTTGGCTGCTGCACATAAAGCAGCCATAATTAAGACGCTCGTTTGTTCCTGCACTGTTGGTTCATTCGACAACCGAATTGATTTTCGGATAACAATGTGAAAAGTCTTACATAAAGTCAAGCACTTGCTCTCAACCATCGCAGTTGGCAAACCAACAAATCAACCCGATCTTTAAAATCCGTTATTGTTCAATTCAAATTTAACTTCAATGAAAAAGTCCCGTCGATGCTGATCAGCGGAATTCTCCAAAACAATGCTGTTTATAGAAGAGAATTAGAGGAGGAGAAAAGCACTATCTACATCAAAGATAGTATACTTTTCCGATTAGAATTTGATAACGCGATGAAGAGATTGCACGATTATCATCTCGAAAATTACCATCATCATGTTATTCGCAAGAGGAATTCAATTTTCAAATCAATGGCCAGGATAAGAAAGAAGAGAAATTAAAAAAGAAAAAAAAAAGAACTGGGCAGTGATCAGGAATGATGATTACGAAAGCTTGAGCTCGGCGCTCTCGACAAGTATCTGATTGGAAAATGGCCATTACCAATCGAACGCGATCCGTTTAATGTTTATTGCATCTCGCGTGTGTACGCCGCTCGCATCTAGATATATACCAAGAGCTGCATGATTGCACGTCTCAAGCTGGACCATGATGGCTGCAGAGAAAACGCGCGATTGGTTCATCGGTAATCACCGGGTACCCCTCCCCCTCGCGCTCGTCCACCAGCGGGCACGTACGAGGAATTATCCTCGCCACCGCCGCGCGTCCTGGCCGTCATTACTCGAGCAGTCTTTTTGCAGCTCGTTTTGTTCTCCTCGGCATTTAATTTGAATCGTCACTCCCCCGGCCTCCGCCTTATCTGCCATTTTATATTCCTTTTTTTCCTCTTTCTTCTTCTTCTTCTTTATCTCCACCTCTTCGGGATCGCGATTTTCTTCTCGCGTTACAACAACGTCCATGCGACCTAAACGCGCGGCAATTTTCATTCCCTGCGCGAATTAATAACTGCGATTAAATTGATTGCCGGGGGAAAATGCATTTTATTGAACATTGACGTAATCACGTGCCTGCCGTTATTTCTTCATAGAATTGTTAAGTTGGAGTCAAAAAAATGGAATAGGAAAAAACAAAATGGGTTGACGGCAAATTGTCGGGGTGATTAAAAATGTAGGCTGGGGTTGGAGTAATTTCGTTCGACAAGTCGTGTAAACGAGTGGAAAAGGATCGACCTGGTATTCAATTGACCCCGGTTTGTTTGCATAGGTGTATATTAAGAGTTCGAACACGAGTGAAAGGTATTTTCGTATCTGACGAAAATCAGAAATGCCTCGGGTTGGAATCTGGTGCGTGGGCGTAGACCCATGTTTACGTGACTTTACGACAAGCTGGCAGGACGGATTTGTTAACTCTCGGTTCTAGTTTTCAATAGCGATAACGTGATGTAGTGGCGCCGGATCATGTTGTCGGGCGCGGAGGAAGATGCGGCCTGGCCAAGTGACGCGAAAACAAATTGTGGAATCCCGGCTAAACATGAAAATCGTATTAACACTACATTTGGCTGTATAATCTATGGCAGTTCGCGATGAAACAAGAGCCGGCTGACCATTTACATAACGCACAACAGATTAGCCGAGTTTATTTTCGCCAAAGTGATCAATTTGTAGACCATCGTCCACCAATCTAATTACCCTTGATTGGCATTCCACTTAGCAGCTCAAAACTTTCCACTTTTTTTTTTTGCTGTTGCAGTTCAAAAACCATCCTAAAAATTGAAACATTTTTTTTCTAATCGCAAAATGTTTTAAAACCACAACTTTTTGTTTGGTTTTCGCTTTATCTCATTTGGGGAATCAGTTGAGAGTTTAATTTCATCGATTGCATTCACAAATTAACAAGTCATAAAATAAAGATAATTCTCACAAGACGAAGACAAAAAAAATGAAAAAAAAAAAGAAGGATTTGATAGAAGCGAGGTCCAAAAATGTTTTTGAATGAGTGTAATTCTGGCCGGAGGCAGTGGCTTTTGCGGCCGATTCTTTTTTTCCCATACTATAAAATTACTCCGGAGAGACGAAATGAAATGACACAGTCGGATTATCTCGAAAACGACTTATTAAGGTCATAAGTGCTTGGACGGCCATACTCGGGCGTATCAGAGCCCCCCCCCCACCCAACCCCCCGGTGCCGGCACCAAAGCGAATGATATGTAATTTCAATAATCAATCGCATGAACGTCGTTTAATTTTTATAATGATCGCCGCTTTCATGGGAACGAATAGACCGTGTGTACCGGGGCAATGAGCGGTCTGCGTGTAGGAATAGCGAACAAAAGAAACAATCGAGAGCAAGCAGCGCGATTCCAAATTATAACCTATGAGGGGCCTCGCTTGTTTTCTGGCTAGATCCTTTTTGGGCGCGAGCAAAGTATAGTGATGGTCGTAACCAATGCGATGCACGAATCAATTGTCATTCGATAATAACACGTACCGCGCGCGCTTTTCGGCCACTCGAGCTCCCAGCATTGTGATTCTAGTTGAGATGGGTGGGAGTCACGAATATACCCCCATAGATAACATCCAAGATCTTACTATGCTCTGTGAAAGAATTCGAACGAAATAAGAAAAAGGTTTTTCGTAATCATATGGAGCTCTGAGACTTTTGCGTTACCAAATTATACACAATAGTTCCTCGCCATCTCTTTAACAGTCCCTTTTCTTTTCCATTTTTGAATTTCTTTTTTTTTCAAACTCCAACAACTTCTTCATGTTGAAGCCAACAGGACATTTCTTATTGGTGAATTGATATTTTTTGATCTTTTAACATTTGTTATTATTGATTTCGTTTGATTATTAAGATATTGTTTTTAAATGAGCTGTTGTAATAAAATTTGTTTGTTTTGCAGGTTCATCTATACTACTGGATTGTTTGAAATGTTTTCAGAAGAAAATTGGCGATATTTACGGCGGCATTGGAAAAACGTAAATCGGCTGAACGGTGGGTGGATTGCAGTCTGTTTCGTGTGCTTCGTGGCCACAGGAGACCCGAGAGAGATTGCGTCGACCAATACTGCACGTTATCTAAACATGCAAATAATGACCGTGGCTTATCGACGCACCGAAGAAGATACAACATCTAATTACGTGCGTTGCCCGCATGCAAAAACTCCCACTTGAAAACGTTCTCTCACCTTGAACCGTTTATAAACTTTAATAACACTGCATATATCATTCGAAACAAAAAAAGAAAGAAAGGGAAAAGAGGTGTTTGTACAAATATGGAAATGTTCGTGTGGGAATTGATAAGTCGAATTAAGTTTTCAACATCTCCGATATTCCTCTGACGCGGTCGAGACAAAATAATTCTCGTGAAGGATTTGCCAGGGCTCTTTTTTTCTGGTACTTATGAGAAGGCAAAATTTGTTAGGCCGTTTTTGGATTTTGTTTAACTCAACTGCGCGAAGCCCCCATTCACAACGCGCGGGAATTTATATCGTAAAATTAATCGGCTATAAACTTAATTGACATTACACACACAGCGGCGCGATTAAAAAGCCATAAAACCAGTTTGGGAACTTGACAAACAGCCAATTTGAGAACAGGTTTCATTCCTGACTGGAAGCATCGAATCAGTCAAAAGCCTTTTACACAATTTCGTTGCTCCAAACTACACCGATCGAGTGTCCTTCTCGCGCGACCTGACTCGACTAATCGTATTATGTTGTGTTTGAGCAGAGAACGATGAAGAATAACGACCGAGATAAGAGCTTGAAAGCAAAATATTTGATTAGTTCTATTACTGAAATCGCACCGGGCGAAATTTATATTCCCATGACGTTCACGACACATCTTCATTAACTACGCAAATTATCGTATAAATGACTTTTTGATAGCTCGGTATTGTACACTTCCAATGATTAATTGCTCAGCGCGAAACAAAACTGATAACACTTTTTTTCTGGTCGAATCGTTTTAGACTTCAAAAATAAATTTGAACTCAATATTCAGATAACGAAATTCAATCATTTATCAATCTTTTTTTTTCCAACATCTTATTTTAAACGTTTCTTCATTTTTGTTCATTCATTTTTTTAATTTTGTTTAAACATTATGCCTACGTTAGACAACTAACATTTTTTATAGCTCGTAAAATGTTGTTAGTAAAAAAAACAGTGATAAAAAAGGGATGTAAATATTGTTGGATTTTGAATGCAAGCAAATTGAAAGAAAAGTGAGAAATAACGTTTTATGATTATGTACAAGCGAAGGATGTAACGAGAATAGTTGGAATATATATATATGACATGTATTTGGCACGTTTCCCCCTGGTGTGTCGGCGGACACGAAACGAGCGTTGGACACTCGCATACGCTTACCGAGACAATTAGGTGATTTTATCGCGAGCACAGCAGCGGCGCTGGGTCCCCCTCGGTATGTACGCAAGAGCGGTCTCGCGAGCCCCCAACCGAGCCGGAAGTTGCGGTCTCACGGAGGGGGCAACGACCACTTCCGGCGACGCTCATTAACGCCCGCTCGGCACGGATTTGTTGCCCGTAATTGTGCCCGCTTAATTCGATTTGATGCATTGCACTGCATTTCCCTGCCGACACTTTCCTCTTTCTCTTGCGCGCCAGACATTCAATGTCCACTCTCGACACCTGTCAGACCGTGTCTCTTCCTCCTTCCTCTTATTTTTCTTTTTGTTTGCAATTTTTGTTCACTGAGAAAATGATATTTTATCATATGGATTCCAATTTTGTTTGTTCATATTGTAATGAACACCTTAATAGAACAATCTATACAATATACATACATTTTATAGATGAATGTATAATGTGTTCATCATATATAATCATTCACATTGTTTAATTTAATTAGTTTTGAATGTTCAATCACAGGTTTAATTTTGCATGCAGATTTTTGTTATGATTTTCAAGTTTATGGATCTTATGTTTTTGATTCAGGTTTTCCATCATCAAAAAAAGATCCAACTTCTGTTGGTACCAGATGTGAAGACAGAAGAATAGAACATGCGAGTGTGCGCAACATTTCTTTTCACGTTTTATTCTTAATTCATCAAATACCTCAAATTACTAAACACCCGCCTCGCAATTTTTGGCCGGATATCTGTTACATCAGCGTAGAAAAGAGCCGATGGATGGTTCGCATTAAAACAGCAAATCTCTAGTGAAGCCGCGGGCGAGGTCCCCGGACTTTTATGAATGAAGCCGCACGCAAACTCCAGGCTTCGTTCTCAGACAGGCGAATTCTCAGATTTCCATCGATCTTCGTTGATCCACTCGGGGACACTGTTTTTTTTCTTCTCCTTCATCTTCTTTCAAATCAACGACTTCGGATGAAAGGGACATAATCGACATGTGCGCTCTTGGCTTCTCGGAACCAAAATTAACACTTTGAAGTCAACAAAATTACAAGTCAATTTTCTCTCGCCGTCGAAAAGCGGGGAATTCAAATTTTAATTTGATTTTGAACATTGAATTGTCTTCAGAAAGAGGGAATGAGAAAAGAAAAAAGAGGTTTGAATCAAAAAGACACATGTGGTTCGGAGAATTGACGGTGATCGAAAAATTGTTACACAATGCGAGTGAAAAAAAAATGTGTTTGAATGACACGAGCCAAGGGTTTTGTCAATGGGTCACACCGATAAAGTGATAATTAATCAAGTGACGTTTCCTCGCGCCTTGTGGGAGACCGCAAGTCATCAATTCTGAATCGCCCAGTTGTTTAAGCACCAGCCTCCCACTGCGACGCAAGATGCCCCAACAATTGAGGCGCGCTCCCATCACAAGCGCCAAATGAACACATAAGAAGTGCGTCAGGTTGACGGGGAAACTGCGCGCACGGCAGATGGCACTGTCGTCGCCAGGGGGCCCACTTTTATGAGCCGCTAATTGACCGCTCGCTTTTTCAAAATTGACTCCAAGCGGTGAAAAATGAAGAGTTAGGAGAATAAAAAATCACCAAATCATGAATTTATGTACTTTGTTACTCCAAGATCAATTTTACGTAAGCGCTGTTCGAGGAACAATTTGAAATCTTTTGCCAACAAATTGACGTCATTTTCGAGCTCTGTAATTGAATTTCTGACGAGCAATCAGATTTGATATGATGTTACCGTTTGTTCGGACATGAATAGATGTTCGATCGAGACTTATCGTGATCAGCCTGGACAAGTGCTGCCTTGGCAAATTGGTTTTTAGAAACGGGGATCAAGGTTCAAAGTTATTGTGCACGGACTCGCGTGATTCGAGATGTTGCTGAAAGGGGTGGGTGTCACTCTTTTTTTCGTCCCTAATTGTAAATGAATCGGTGGTCAATTTAATTGAGGATAATGAGAGGTAATAAACTTTTGATTGGAGTAACGATTTTCTGATCGAATATTTTAGAATTCTGGGAATGAGTTTGTTGAAAAAGAAAGGTCGATGCAGTTTTTATTCTGATCAAAAGTTGCACTGACAATTATTTGTAGTTTGCAAATTTTGGAATAGAAAAAAGAAATGAAATTGACAAAATCTATATAAAATCAAAAAGCAATGTTTAATTAAATTGGTACTTTTTAATTAGAATAAGTTTTTCATCAAAATGTTCTGTAGATCTTCATAAACGTTGCATTGTATAAGAGATATATATATATATAAAGATAATTTATAATTTAACGCCGCGGTAGTTTCGTTCGAGTACAACGTTTTTGATGATTAATTCAGCCCAACTGCACAATTTTACAAAAGCGCGTGATTCGGACAATTTCATTCATTGCCTTCAACATCACCCAAGATTCATTACAGGTATTTGTTCCAACATTACAACCAGTTCAAATTTCGAATCACCATCCGTTTTTGACGCCACGGGAACAATGGGACCCAACCAAAACGCACCATAAAATTTACAAAATAGCATGATATTAGGAAACAAAAGTACCATTATTGGCTAGCGAACAACTTTTCCGCACCCTTCAAACCAGGCGTGAACAAATTTTCCAAACTTTCTTCGAACAAGAAGAAAAGGCAGAAAAAAGAGGTAGGAAAAAATGAAGTTTAATTAGGTGATTGTTAAGGCTCTCTCGCCCTGGACAAAGGCGCGTTTAATAAGCGTCCGAAATGCTGACTGTCGCGTCAGCAGTTGGTCGTCGGGTTTTCGGGTGTACACAATAGTGGAGCCATATGTCGGGTACAGGTACCGTGGCGCTGGTGTTGCGCGCACGTTCGCTCGGCCCACCTGAGCCTAATTGTTATTTAATTATCGTCGTATCCGCCATTGCGGTTTATACGCCTTGCCGAGTCAATGATTAGCCGACCAGCGAATGTCCGCAACCACCCGCGATCGCTCCGCCCGGATACCGCATTTACTGCATTCACGCTCATTGTTTTAAACCTTTCATCATAAAGCAGAATGTAGCGTGCGATTACCGCTCTGCAGAAAACACTTGTCCTCCCACAAAATCCCCGTTCATTATTTACAATATTTTTTCCATTGAAATATTCCATGGAAAATTTTTTTTTACATTCAACCTCTGGATGCGCTCATAAATTGTAACTTGATTATTGTCATTATCATAATTCGTCCGAGAGTTATGTTTGTATAATGTAAGGATGGCTTTAAAATATATTATTTTCGTTTAAAAAAAAAGTTTAAGAAAAATAATACAATTTGAAAAGTTTGACTCGAAAGGTAATTGGAGTGAGAAATCCATTTGAACTTGCTCTTTTTCTTTCATTTTTTTTTTTCGATCCTTCGATGCGAACATTTCTTCAACTGTAATCTCATTTCTCGGGCCGTCGCATTGACGTCATCTGCTGTCAGAAAATTGTCGGAATTGTCAGAATGAAAGTATATAAATATCGTTAATAAGCGTATACCGTTTGCTACCGTAAGCGCAGGTTCGTGTCTTGTTTAAATTTGCATTCGCAAAAATGACACTCCTGACAACGATAACTTGCATCACTTGCTTCGCTGAGCAGGTGAAAAAGTGGCCGATGATGGAGTACTCGTATCTTTGTATTATTTCAAAAACAATTCCCATTTACATAATGACAATTTCAGATAACAGGTTTTTTTTCTCCAGTTACAAAAAATGTGGCACAATCTACCATCGTTAAACTTGTTCGATCCTTTTAAAATTCATCTGACCATTGAAAAATCCAAATTTTTATTTTCAATTATTCAATTAGGTTCAATTTTAATTCACCATCACTTTTTGTTTTTGTTCAGTTCAACAAATTAAATTCAACCGATTTGTTTTTTAATTGTTAATTGAAAAATGAATGTTGTACAATAAAATTTAATTTTTTATATAAATAATGAAACAAAATTTGGTAGATTGTGGGCAAGATCGGTGAGATTTCTCGTCTTTATTACCTAACAAGGATCGTCGGCGGAGGTCGATGATTGATGTTGCAGGTTTATCAGTGACACGACCCAAGTAGATAGCCGAATCCCGAACCTCATTAACACTACATGAAATGCTCGTATTATCATTATTTGTATTTAATATCATTCGCGCTCGAGTGCTCAGTGCGGTTGAGGGAAAAGTGCCCGGGGTTTAACGGGCGAGCACTGCTGAGTTAATAAGAAAGTAATGTGACAGTACACCGATGCTTAAAACAACGCCAATAAATAAAGAGAAATTGTTCTTGCGACAGAGCCCGTTTTCGAGATAGCATTACAAGTCGGCAACCATGGCTGCATATTAACTCAATTACATAGAAAGTTAAGCGCGTAATTTATGTTCTCGGTTTTACGAACGTTTTCGTCGCTTTTGTTGATTGTGTCGTCACGATTCATCAATTACTTTTCGCATCAGGATGCATTTTTCAATCAAAGCCATTCAATTCAACGGAACAGTACACAATCATTGTTCCTTTTTTTTGTGATAAAATATTCTATATTGTTACAATTAAAACAATTTATAAAAAATCTTCAATACATCTAAATAACGTTTTTGATAAAATTAAAAGTTTTTATTCATTACCAGAGCAACGTCGACACCGTCCAGATATCTTCATTTGGTTTATTCGAAAAAGGTCTTATCTTTGAAACTTGTATGTGATTTATAAAAGCGTTAACGCGATACGCGCATTTCAGAAATTAATTAACTCTGAAAAGTGGCTCCTAAAATAAACCCACCGATCCGAACCCGCGGGATCCAAAACTCGCAATGTCAATTTGCAATCAGCATTAGCGTCCAAACTGTTAATTATTAACTATTCGCTCTTGGGATCTTTTATTTATCCGCCTTTTCTTTCGTCAACTCATAATTTTGAGGGAATTCTCATACATTTCCTTCCATTTTTATATCGATTTTGGGGCCTGACTAAAAAAAGGAAATTGAAAAAATATATTAACAGTCTAATATAGTTAAAATCATATGATCGCGTTATCACTCGTCGAACATATTAGCTTTTATTGGCACACTTATTTTGTTTTTCACTTTACGCTCGATGGCACCTTTTGCTCTTCTTTATCCGTAGCGATAAGCGGCTCTCGACGAGGACCGTCTATCTTGCGTCCTGCGGACGATTAGTATACGTGCTCGCGTTATCTCGACAAAGTCTCGGGGCTCTCATTTCAACCCGTTGCTTTGTCTCAGCAGACCACCGCACGGCTCTATTTGTATAATCGAATCCTCGTTCCTTTTAAGAGAATATCCTTGTTAACCGACCTCGCTCAACTTGCGGCGCGTAAATCGTCGAATATTTGTTGGCAGCGTCGTTTTCGCGCGAAAAACCTGGCCTTATCAGAGCTTATCGTTTAATCATTTATCCTTCACTTTGTATAACGAAACCGTTGGAACAAACTTCGAGCCTGACTGATCCAAGAGAAACGATCCTCTTCTTCCGTTTTTTTTTTTTTTTTTTTTTTTTCAACCAAGAAAAATATGCTGGATTTTGTTTTTACAACGATGGAATGTGCGCTCATGTAAAGAAATTCACGAATCTGAGTTAATTACAAACTGGAATTTTTATTACGATGTTTAGACTCTGAAGACTGGTTCTAATTAAGACATTATGCGCAGGATCTTTTATCTATTCAAATTAACGCCTCGTTATTTTCAGAAATAATTTGAACATTTTTGTTTTAAATATGCACCAAGTTTTAAACTTGAGCAAATTTTCCAGACACAATTTGCATCTTTGATAATCAAACTTTAATGCATGTTAAAATTTTATTCAAAGTAACAAAATTCATATTTTTGAAATTTGATTTTGTATATTCATAAATCTTACATTTTTGTTTTGTTTCTTATTTTAGGTTCAGAAAGAGTGTGGTTGAAACAATAAGTCGTTGGACCCAATAATTTTCTTTCGCTTGACAACATAGAGGAACTCATGATGAGTTGTTTCATCGAGAGGAATGCTGTGCGAACGATAATCCAAAATTTTGCTGCGCTAACGATAGTTTTTCGTCGCCGTTGGATTGAGCGCGCACCGGATGAGTCGTCCACTTATTCAAATTAATATAATAATTCATGCGTGCTTTTTCGGCATTGTGATTATGACGACGAGGAGGGCAGGTGATACAACGCACTGCTTTTGTAGTTACGGTGGTTTGATTTCGCGTGACTCCGCGCGAACATGCACACACGCAACGCACAGGTGAATCCTAGACACTCGGAGTCAAGTGCCGCGCGCGGCTAAAACTCGATCCCTTTTTTTTTCAATCCCATAAAAACCCGCCCGCATATTAATGCCTCGTTTTCAGTTATTTGCTTTACAAATTTTTCGTCAAACACAAAAAATTAACGCTTTTTGCCACACTTTAACGTTTTATTATAATCGTTCAGGGGCAATTTTTTCCATTTTGTTATTTTTTTATTTGCCTGCTGATATGCGTTTTATGGTCATGAAATTGAGCCACTAATTGAACGATATAAACGAGAAACGTTTTTCTTTTACCTCTTGGAGTTATTTTTGAATTAATTAGATTGTAGCAATTTTTTTGTTGTTCTTGTTAAAAAATGTTTCAATAATGATGAAAAAACAATGAAATAAATCTTTCAAAAATTGAAATAAGTTTAAAAAAAAACAAATCCAGCTTAACTGAATCAGTTCACTCGTTATCTTAATTGTTAGATAATTATATTTACAAAACTAAATTGTTGCAACGAGTGAACTTTAATCAGTGTCCAATTAATTTCATAATGTGCAATGTATCGTCTCTCTTGGGGAACGTTATTTTTAAATGGCTTCATTGTAATTGACTTTTGAAATCATTCAAAAGACAAATCAAAGATGCTATAAATTTGCTTATATATTTTTCAATGAAAACTTTTGTTTCTGATTAATGAAAAGCATTTTATTTTTGTTTGATTGAATGTTGAATAGAGTTAGATTGTACCATTCAATTTGGTTAAAGTTTTTTTTTTAAGTGAATTAGGTTAAAAACATTGAAAATTGTTTGCACCTGGATACTTACATATCCTACGAGTAATTATGACCACCTTTGATTTCTGTTTAGTGTCTAAAACGCTGTTCCGTAGAAACTGCCCTTTTTTGTCTCGTTTTTTTGTGCTCTCTGTTTATCCCTAGTCAATTTTCCCGTTTACGACGAGGACGTGGGTTGTAAAAGAAGGTGAGTTAATGGTAATTGCACATTATACATACGTGCACAGGTCAGAAGGCGTCAGCAAATGCAGAAGGATTTAGAGAAATAAAAACACCCGGCCCCGAATTTACTACTTAATTGGCGGGACGAGCTAAAGACCTGGTGACGTAACATTTTTTTTTCAGAATAATAACGGATAGATTACAAGTTTGACAGGGTTCACATCAAACAAAAATTTGGCACTGATTAAAAGGTCGTTTAATTTTGTTCTTTTTTTTCAATTTTTTTTCTACAGGTAAAACATTTAAAATAAATATAAAAGCTATAAAGATAAAAACTATGAAGGAAAGTTAATTAATTGTAGAAGTTTGTTGTTTCTTTGTGTTGTAACTTTTGTTAAATAAATCCATAGAACTGTCTTTGGACGTGTGCCATATTGTTTGCGATTTTGTTTCGAAGGAAATTTGCATACCCAAATGAACAGAGCTCGAGGCGAGACTGCGCGGCGCTCGCGCGTACATGTAATCTTGCGGGGAAATGCACTTCCGCGTTCCCGCAACTCGTCTGGCAGTCGCTAAACTATGACTACAAAGTAAAGCAGCCGATACTGGAAGATGGCTTTGCATCATCGATATTGTCTGCCCAGAACGGCTGCTTATTTACATCAGCCTTCTGGTACTACCGTTAACGATCCGCTCTTTGAGACTGATTAATGCTCGCAAATTAAGTTCTTCTTTCACCGAGGGAAACTCGAACTAAAAAGTTACTTCATAATGAAAGGAAAAAAAAAACGATATCCTCTAGTCGAAAATCTTATGAATATTAATCAACAAATTTGTTGAGTTTATTTTAAAACGTTTCAGAATTCTTTTTTTTTTTCTCATGAAGAATGAAAAGAAGAATATTCGATTCAATTGTAATTCATGATGACCTATATATTTTTTACTTAAGCATATCTGAAATTTGAAATTCAAAAGAAAATGCAATTTTTGTAAGGTAGAATACCGATTTCAGTTACAATTTACATCAGATGTTCGTTGACTGATTATACCGTTGGCAAGCGCAACGAGCCAATAACACGGAAATTTTTACGGCCGCAAAAATGTAAATTTCGTCGCAGCACGCGCGACACATGTCGGTATCAACAAGGAACCGATCGCGGAAACAGATTTGTATCGATGGTGTATGTCGTTGCGCATCTGCTTTTTTTTCGTCTGACAATTTCGGCTGAAATTAAACATCCGGCCGATTGTCGCATCGCGTACACCCACAATGGAAAATCCCGACGGCGACATTCCATTATGTCGCCAGCGTTACCGGTCGCGATCGAAATCCGTTCAGAGCTTCCCGAGATTGGCTCAAAAAGGCGAGCATCGCGTGTTCGACGCGACAGTTGCCGGCAACTTGCGGTTGGCCGTCATGTGTTCTGGAGGATGCGCTGGCAAGACCGATTCCAGACGGCAACAACAATGCTCGTCCAAAATCGCCGTTTTCGCTCGCCAAAAGAAGTCCGCTTCACGCTCAATCACCGAATTGGCCCCTGTCAGAGAACAACCGCGAAACGTGAACCACCTGTGGGCTTTTATGTGTGAAATTTCTATTTTTTAGAACCTTTTTTGTATGTTTATTTGACTTTTTTTAGACTTTTCGACAAATGTGGGTTAGTTGTGTCTTGATACTGCAGACATATAAAAAAGATTCAAGCCTCTCTGGTGGCTTGTTTGTTGAAATATCAAATTTTTAGTTGAATATTTTTCAGAATCAACAAGAAAAAATTGAAAATTTGTCAATTTTATTTGTAACTTTAATTTGTACAAAATAAAAAATTAGAGCGATTAAAGTTAGATTAACATTAAAAGAATAATGTTGGAAATAGAGATGAAGGAATGCGAGAATTGTTGGGTTGAGAATGTCCGTTCCGATAGCCTGCAAATGGAAATGAAAATAGACAGATCAATAAAGAATGATTAACTCGCCGTTGAATAAGAGATACGATTCGAAAATATTGACAAGCAATTGAATGGGTGATAACATGGAAATCATATTCATCAACAATTCCCTTTCGGCGTCACCTGCAAGCGTAAATACGTGTGCCACGAAGACGTCACGCCTCGTCAAAGCACGTAGCATCGGATCCGGAATAAAATATACATGAATTTCTTTCCTGGATATTCAAATTTTAGATCAAATATACCGGCCGCGGTATCGCGACTGGTCTCGAACGGTCCCGAGCCATGAATATCATGACTGACCAAACTTGGCGGACACGTTTCCACTTTGAACACCCAGCCAACGCAAGAAACTAACTGAACCCTGACGGCGTTTCAGATTGCTATATCATTCCCGACAAATGCAATCTCTTTCACATTTCACTACTATACATATCAATTCTTTCCCATCTCATAAACCTTTTTTTTTATCTATTTCTCTCTCTCTTTTTTTTTCTTTTCATTTTTCTAGTAATTAAAACTTTTTCATTCATCAGTATTTATCCAAATTGTGAAAACCCTTTTTCAAAACATTTTTCATGTCAATTATTTTACATTTTTATGTTCATTTGGTCGAAAATAAATAGAATCATTTAATTTTGGATGAAAAAAAAAGGATTTAAAAAAAGTTGGACTAACAAATGACGAATAGGGAAGATGTTGTATTTGAAAGACATTTATTTTGATTGCGTTTACAGTTAGATGGCCAAGAGGACCATTTTTCATTGAGAGGTATTATGGTTTCACTTACTGCGATTATGAACTGTCGACAGGGCGGATAGATCGATAGTGCGTTCATGGCGCTTAAAGCGTTCTGTAAAGATGGCATGACGTCGTAAATTGCCTGAACTATTGTACCGGCCAATTGTGATGACAATGGAAAACGCTGAATCGCTATTTGACTGTACGCCTGAAATCACGAAGAACTCCGTCTCCGGGCTTCTGCATCATAAATCTATTTCAATATCCCCAATGTGCCCCCAAGGGCCACGCTATTTGAAATGTTAACTTCGCAATCGAACCACTTTCGTGTCTATTCATTATGATAATAAAATCAATAATGTGATAATTGTTTCAGTTACAAACAATTTTATTTTTATTTTTTGCTGATTTACAAATAATTTTGTTTTGCAACTTTATAAATTTAAGATAACAATACGTTTTTGTTACAGATCTATGGAAAATAGTGTGGCAGACAATGACTAACTTACAATTGGTTTTTTCCATGGTGAGTTTTCAAATTTTTTAATGTTTAAATTTTGCAACAAATTGAGGTTGCTAACTTGGTAATAATTGTGGCAAAACGTTTTATGGTAACAGTAATGTCGTCGAGTAATATTTGTGATTTAGATTCATAATGGTGTTAATGTAACGAAACTTATCTGCCATTATTCCAGACCGTTGCTCATTTATAGAAAGTTGCGTTATATATCTAGGTCTCTGTGTTTAGCGACACGTGATGACACGTGTCGTAGGGTGCATTTAATTTGGTCTACAAGTAAATGACATTGCGAGTAATTTGTCTGGGTTGCACCAAAACCTACAAGATTCAAAAATTACACGAAGTAGAACTATTTTTTACACCTCAATAAAACTTAATAACAAACAAATTTAAAAAGAATCAAATTTACTAAACTTGATTTACAATTAAATACACATTGAAAACAAGAAATTAAAATTCGATAATAAAAATGTTTAAATGTAAATTGAACAATCAACACCGAGACCCCCAATCAATTTAACATCACGATTAGTAAAATCTAAGACTAACTCCTGTCTGAAACAAAAACGATTGTTCATTTAAAAAAAAAAGTCAAACGACGCCCATGATGTTTTGCGTGCGAATTTTCTGCTCTTGATAACCGAGCTGGAATTGCTCATAGTACTTTTAGCAGGTTATTCATGCAATGTTTTATTTCGGGCTTACAACAAAACCGCCTCTTGAGCAATGCTACCGATCGCTCGCTACCAGTTGCATTTTCAAGCACCATGCAGGAGTCGAGTGGCGCCTTTGTTCCAACAGCGAGCGCTTTTGACAGTGTATTTACGTTGTGAGTGGAGGGTACGCTGTAGGGGACACTGATGTATACAGTGTATATGGTGTTCAAGTGTTGCATTGTTTAATTTTGAACTGTAAGAATGATTTGAAGTTTGGATTAATTAAATTTCTTATAACGATTTCTTTTCTAAAAGTAAAATGAAAGTTTTTTTTTTAACTTAATTTTAAATTGAAATTGATCATTGACCTAAACAATTTTGATATAATTAAAGTATGTAATTTTTATATGAACTGTTATAACAAATGGTAGAAAAAAGATATGAAAATATGACTATACTTTGTTCTGGAGATGATAATTCCTCAAGTACTTTGACCAGATCAATTTTATAACCGCAGAGCAGTGGAGTGAAAATAATTTTTGGTACACAGTGCATGTATAAGCAATGAATGTATTTTTTTGTCGGTTCATGCAACAAGGCATTTGACGCACGGCGTTACAGAGTAATCAAAGCGCCATTATCCATGGGAAATAGTAACCCCCTGTGTATATACATATATATTAATACGCAAACCATGGGGTCATTAAGAATCTCGGTTGTGCGTTTGGAGTCAAAAACTCTCGTGAGTGGGTCTAGTGTCAAACTGTTAGAAAAAATAATTCGGATTATTTCCATTGAATTGACCCCGATTAGACGTAATCTTTTCAATATTCAAATGAAAATTTGTTGAATAAATATAATCCATCTACGAATAAAAACTTGACGACTGAAGAAAATGTACTTGCAATTTTCAACTTTTTGAATTTGAATTCAACTTTAAACGGTGAAATTTATCTTGCATGAATTAAAAGTTGTTACTCCAACAATTAAAAAATATTGATAAATAAAAATGAGTCAAAAATGTATTAAAAATTGATATTTCGGTATGAACAACTGTATTAAAAAATGTGTAGCATTTGAAAGGAAGATGATCCCCAGGAGCACGCGTAGAGAAATTCGATCTCTTTCCTGTAGATATTCAGTCTTTTATCGGTGTTGCTAGATAACACACAGGGTGGAGGAGCGCGAGGGGTTCCTAGGGTTGGGAGCGCGCTGCTCGAATCCCAGCCCATGCATACCAATCGGGCATAACGTAACAACGGTTAACCGCATCCAGTCGACCCACTGCTAATCAGAAAATCCGAGTCCGCGGAAACCCCAACGGGATCTGGGTTCTGTGTGCAGGTAAACCGGTGTGCGTCATCTACCTCACGTGCACATTCATTCGGCATATCACCGGGGTGATGAACAAGTAATTACGAGGTTAAATATCAAGGGGTTAATGGAGAATCAATGGAGCAATATCAAAAACTACTCTTATAGGAATCGTCACTGAGTTTAATCAGACATTAACACGAGGTTCATGACAAACATATTTTGTATTTTTTATCTTATTTTTTACAGTACAACAAAATAACTAACCAGTAGTATATACGAAATTTAAAAATATATATAATGAAAATTGTTGTTAAATATTATACGACATTTTGTTGACTTGTTTTTCTTGCAAGTTAGAATATCGGAGAGACTGAAATGCGTTAGGAACGTTTTCTTGTCGAGTGCACCCTTTCTCGAGCCGCGCCAGCCGGCAGCGAAGTGAACAGCCGAGAAGCACACAGGGCCAATCTCTCACGAAGACGAAGTGGGCGCTCTCACGCACGTTAGCCAGTCGTGAAAAGTTAATTGAAGCGCGCCACCACACTTGATCTCTAAGCGGGGATGAACTCGAGACCAGATTAAATACATTTAGCCAACCGCTGGACAATTGTTTTCGCCCGATCAAGAGAGGGTCGTTTTGCAATTGTTAGCGGTCCAAATGGATTGGAAATAGTCGTGGCACAATGCCCGGGGACCGCAAATGTACAAATCATACAAAGCCCCAATTGTCAGCGATACAAGTTTTTCTTCAATATTTGTACCACCAGGTGGCGGTGCTTCAAATGTTTTATATTATTTTGATAATAAACAATAGAACAATTGCACGGACAAATAGGTTCAGTTGGATTTGAAGATTTCTTTTTTAATTGTAATTTTTTAAGTTATTCTTTTACAATCAGATTTAATTTAATAAACTAGATAAAATGGTTTATTTAATCAAAAAAGCGACTGTAGATCTCGGTTAAAAAAACAATGAATGGTATTGTTTGTGCAGCGACAAAAGGCGAGCACGTAGCTCTCCCCCGATTCCCAGCTATTCATTACCGTCCTGTTTCAAAGACGGTGTAAGAATATTTGATACCAGCCGCAATGACGTAAAGGAGAGCATTTGTCCGTGCTTACCCCCTTCCGAAGACGCAGCTCCAAATCTAATTTGCTTCTGCAGTCTTTCCGTCTGCTTGAAAATTTTCCTCGAGCCGGTCGAGGCAAATCAAATTTGCTCGTTCCAAATGTTTGTTCGCTCCAACGTAAAAACCAAGCGTTTGTACATTTTGTCATTAAGAGGGATCATTCTTCGTTAAAAAGTTTTTCTCCCAAGTCGAGAGAGAGAAAACTTGGACGACAAATTTGTATCGATATATATTAATGACGTTTTGCAATTAAAGTTTGCTTTGTGAGTTTTTATGGCTTGCCATTTAAAAGTCAAAGTGCTTTTGATTTTTATACTTGTTGTTTTTGTCGTGTCCACCAAATGGAATTCAAAGCGTTGCGAAATTGTGTACCCTTGGAAGCTTATACATTTTTGTCGATAAATCCTTGATTGAATTTTCGATTCTCATTTGCAATTTATTTATTCTCGTCAAAAAAGATTCAGCGAAATTCTGTAAAACGTAGCATCAATAATACGTTCAGACGTGAAAACGTCTTCGAGAAAACGAAAGAAAAAAAAACGGACAGAAAAGAAAAAGAGAACGGACGAACGAGAAAAGTTTCCACCAAAGCGGAAACCGAGAAGTTTTACCGTATTTGCACATCCGGTACCATAAATCTCGACTCGACTTGCCTTATTCTTGCAACGCGGGCCAAGTTGCAACACGGAGCATCTAAAAAGAATAAATTTTTTCGAATTTTCCTCACTTCTCAACTAGCTTGGCTCCTTTTATTTCACCTCTTCATGCTCGCGCTTGCAATATGCTCAATTTTTTAAACGCATTTCAAAATGGCAATAATTGAATCACAATAGTAACAACGAAACCTCGTTTTCAGAATTGACTTTTTGAATTTGGTTCATTCGGAATTCAACGTACGCATTTTACAATTCACTTCTGTCAGGCTTTTCGAATTGTAAAAGTGTAATCAATGATGGATGAAAATGATTTATTATCCTTGGCGGTCGAAAAATAAAACGGAAAATGTCAACGTAATAATGATCGTTATAATCAGCTATGTGGTGGAATGATCGTGCTATTAACTTTGTAACGACGAAACACACGACATAAATAACGGCCATAATTTGGCATCGCGCCGAAATAATCGAACGATGATAATGCGACGAGATTTAACGAGCTCGTTCCGAACTCGTGTAACTCGAGCTTTTTATGTGATATTGACGAGCAAGGCGTATTCTTTTATTCGTCGCTCCCACCCCTTGTGCGGCATAATAACATAATTACTCGTATGTTGACAAATTGAATCGATTTCAATTTATTCTTTTCAAAGCGTGCGTCCTCGTTCTCTCTCTCTCTCTCACTCCGGCCCGTTATAAATATTTCATGAACGTCTGCATCCTTCATGTCCATGGAAAATCAGCCGACCCAACTCTCCCCCTTGTATATTTTCTCGCCAAACCATATAAATCCGATAATCTTTCATCAATCAGAATCAAGATCAAAGTTATGTAAAGACTTAGGATTATATTTTCATTGAGTGCTTCGTGGTCATGAAATATGAATGTTTTTCAATATTGAGCACACATTTCGTTTTCATTTTTTTTTTCTAAATAACGAGGATAAATATCTTCATAATTAATCAATTTCACCCTACACGTGCCAACGAACGAAAATAATTTTAGTAGTTTTTTTTTTTTTAATTTGAGAAAATGATAATTAAAATAAGATGCAAATGTGATGAGAAATGTCAGCGGAAGGGCATGTTTCAGACAGGAGGTATCAATTCCAATCGGTAACTCGCATATCAAAAGTTTTCTTACGGGAATGAGAGAGCTCTACCGTAGGTGTCGTTGCGGGAAAGGGGTGAAGGTGTTAAATTTACTAGATTTACGTATATCGGACAAGCTATTCTCGGCGTCCGACAAATCCGATCGTATTTTCATCGACGCCAAATTGGCAATATCCTCGTCGGTGACGATTCTTGAATTATGCATCAACCCCAGGGACGGTCGCTTCAAAGTTTATCCATCCTGGGCGTATAACCATCAAGCTACCCATCCGATAGTGCTCGTACCAAGATATATTGCTGGCGATTGGTAACGTCAACTTATTGCTCAAATAGCATCGTTCTCATTCAAAATTTGATGGAGAAAGTAACCAATTATAAAAAAATGTTTAAAAAAAATTACAAATAGTACAATTAATAAAAAAAAAAAAAAAAAAAAAAAAAAGAAAAAAAACGATTAAAAAAATTAAATTTTAAATTTTATTTTATAGGTTCCCAGTTATTATATATCTGTACTTTTTAAAGAGCTCGTTTAACATTGTAGTCGAGTTAAAATTGTTAACAGCGCGTCTCATTGACTCTGATAACCCCGGTATCAGCAAAGTAGTTTCTGTTTACATAATCGTTAATGGCTCTGCAGCTTTCATCATTTAACTGTATCGCTTTTCATTATTGATTAGCTCGCAATCATTAAACCAACGATGACTTTCGGTCCGATGATTAGCGACATTAAATGACCCTAAATGTGACGTTTCAATCATAACTCAACTTCAGGCCGGTCTTTTATTTATTTCTTTTTTTTTTTTGAAAGCATCCCCATGAATTATTAAAATTCTACGAGATAAATCACCGTCACCGTCACGGGATCCAGATGGACGAGAAGACAATTCGAGCCAAGGCGGAGGTGTAAGAATTAAAAATTTGGCGTCACTAAGCTGGAGCAGCGGCAATCGGCATGTCCGATGGATAATCGAATTAAGCGTTCCAAAATGCTCGGCCAGTCGAGGTTTACTGAGGCTTCCAGGAGGGTGAACGAACAATGGCATAAAACTCGAACGATCGCCGAAACGGAGGGTGCCCCGATAATAAAATGATAACAAGGCCTGTTTCGCTCTTTTGCAGTTTCCCGTTTTCCCCTGCTTCCGCTGGCGCAACCCTATCCTCGTTCAGATCCGTATATAAATGTTGGTATTATTACAACGAGCTGCTTTTGATGCTGGTTTCATTGCTTGGGATGTCGCGAACAGCGAGATGCGATTACGCTGAATTGCCTGCTGTACACCAATGAAAACGGTCCAATGATACGACCGATCTCCGTCAGTTCAGATCGATTTCCTATACGCCGACTCGACTTGCAGTTTTCACGTTTTTGTTTCTCCCTTTTATTCATATCAGTGGAAATTGTTATACCAAAATTATTGCTCCAAATTGAAAATAAACAAAATGATTAGCGAACAAATAATGCTTACAGTTGTTGTAGATTGCACTCACCTTGCAAACAGATGTGAAAAGTTAGAGTGAAACAAAGTATCAAACTTTAATTTCGTAATGTTGCTGATCGAATTTTTCTATTTTTTATTTTCAAACAATATGACAATGCTTTCTGAGCGATACATAAAATTTAATCTCTTTCAAAAGTAATTATTTTTTCGACCACCACCACTTTTTCTTAGGTTCTGGAGTAGTTATAATTGGCTTCATTCTAGTTACCCTAAACGTTTCTCCGCCCTTGCTCTTGGGCTTGACCAACCGCTCGATGTAAAACGGTCCGAAGGCCGATTCCGTTTTCTCACTGGCCCGTGCGCTTTTCTTCAATGTTTTCCCAGTGAAACGTTGGTCCGATAATTTGTCTTCTGTTTTTCCTTCGAACTTACAAGGTCCCTCACAAGGAACCTCTTTTGGTTTTTTATCCAACTCGCAGCAATCCGAAGACTGACTTTTCGGTTCCACGTCCGACTTTGCTTCACCTTTAGCACCCATACAGCACGGTGGAACTACGTAAAAGTACGTAGAGATCTTTTTGATCTGAGCGTACTCAGGACACGATTCGTCCTGTTTAACATTTTCCGAAGCTGGTTTACAATCCAGAGTTACCTTTTTTTCATCCAAGTTTTTTTTTTCACAAACATCTTCTTCCTTTTTAATCGAGGAACATCCTGTTTTTTCCGCTGTTTTATCTTCCACCTCATCCTTAATAGTGTCCGCGGCTAGATGCCCGCATTTCAGTGGTTTTGGTTTTTTGTCGTCCAGATCTCCACATCCCATCTCTTTAACTGTAGGTTTTACAGCTTGGGTAAAGTCCATTCTAGGTTCTCCACGGCACACCATTTGTGGAAACTTCCCTGGCACCGAGGTCCAGCCTCCCTCCTGGTCCGACGATTGAGACTTGATCTTCTTGGTTGCCTGTTTGCACGTAAATTCTTGAGGCTGCGCGTCGTTGAGTAATGATTTTTTAGTTGCGGAAGCCGTCGACTTCGGAGGTTGACACGGATCCTCGCTGGGTTTGCAGGGATCCTTTTTAGGTTTACATGGATCATCTCTAGGTTTACACGGATCATCTTTAGGTTTGCACGGATCATCTTTAGGTTTGCAGGGCTGGCTACAGGCTGACTCTGCTCGAGCCTTTTTTGAGTTCCAGCTGGCGCAGCAGATCTTTGTGTGTTGTGATCCCGGTGGTTTTTCAGTGTTGCACGTTTCATTGAACTTCGGAGGATACGGTTTCTCGACCGGGCATGGTCTGGGTAGCTTTTGGGGCTTCTCACATTCCTTGTTGTTGTACTTGAATGCACTTTTCTGCGAAAAGCAATCCGGCTTCTTATCGCAGGGGTCTTTCCCGTTACAGTCCGAATAATTTCTTCTTAAAGATCGTTGCGAGGTGGGCAGAGGAAGGTCCTGTTGGATTCTGCCTACCTGAGACCAACTGCTATAGCATCGTTGGTCCTCGTTGACGTCAGTCTTTTTCTTGAAACACGACGCGCCCTTTGGTTTTTGCGGGACTGTGGCGTTGCTGGCAATGGAGCCTCTGTTTTGACAGGGCGATGGTTGAGTGAGCGACGAAGGAGCCACGCATCTAGATGGTTCTGCAACTTCTGCAGGCTTGGGGCACGTGGGATACTTGAATTTCGTACAACTGGGAGGTGGACACTTGTAAACTTTTGCTGGTGGTGGCAATTTTTTGAATGCATATCTCGTCGATTCGGGTTTGCAGGCCAGCCTCGCCACGATTTCCTTCTCCAGACAGTTCATCCACTTTTCAGCGAACGACTTTGAGTACAGCTTGGTGTACAGATGTCGAATCTTCGGCGCGGTCAAGGAGTTCTTGCATTTGTCGTCTGGTTTCCCTCGGTAGCAAAAGAGTATGTCCACCTTACTCGGCGAATTTTCATTTGGTTGGTTCACTGAGGTACGAGGATTTTTGCACATGTCCGGAAGAATCGAGACGTAATTACTGACACGGATCTCATTCTTGGCTGAACTGCATTGTGGATGACAGTCTGATGAGCAGTTTGGTGAAACGGGTTTCGCACATGGGGCACATTTCGAGCGATCATACTTTGTGGTGACAACAGAGAACTCCGGCTTTATGTCACAAGGATCTTCACCTTCTGGAGCTGCTTGACAAGGCTTTTTGGATTTGTTGCAATCAGACCGGTTGCCGTTGTCCAGGGAGAAGAACCTTTTTTGTTGACTCTGAATTTTCCGACTGTTTAAGAACGTTGCATTGATATTAAGATCCGAGTGTCCACGCTGTACCTAAGATAGCAACAACCGTATTACAATCTGTTGTAACGCCACCTTCCACGATCCCTCTCGCTCTTAACACTCCTTTCTTTCTTTGCAGGGCGGTTTTGTTGGACATTTCACGCAAAATGGTTTCCTTACGGGTTTAGGTTTCGCCGGATAACCCGCTGGGGGGTTTGGCGTACAGGGACCTTCCGGTGGATGACAAGGACCTTTTTTCGGGTAACAGGGTGGATCTCCACCGCAGTTAGGCTTTCCCGCTCGAATCACCGGCGACCATCCAACCTGCATTCATGTGAATTCAATAATTATTTCTGCGCCCATCTGGCTGCCTTTGGTCCACCTCCCAAGAGTGACTAGCTTCAGGGTATCAATTTTTGTCAAAACAAAATATAAAGGTTTGGTATTTTTGTTGGAATTAAAAAAATAGATCTCGGTTCCGCAATAAAACGAGTATATTTTTCGATAACAGTACAAGAGGAAGGTACAATAATTGATATTTTGGATCTCGCGTCTAACATTAGTGCCAGTTCAGATCAAACCAACGAGCACCATGTTTCTGATATCCTCCTCGCCTCGTTTATTTTTTACCGGGCCACGCGATTGTCGGTCGGATTGCAGTTGGCCTTCGCTCCTTCCAATTTCCTCGTCCCACTCATCTCCCAGGGGAAAGAAGTCGTCATTTCGGAGCCGGCTTCCCGGTCCTTCCATCTCACTGTCATCTGCGTTCGAATCCACGTAACCTTTGTTTGTTGAATAGCTCAATGTTGAACTTAGAAAGGGATATTTTATGAGAATCTCGCTGACCAACGACGACATCCAGCAACCTTTGTTCAGTTCCTGCACAAATCCCGTAGATATTCTGGATGGTTTTGACTTTACTTGGTAGACGTGTTATGTTTTTAAGGGCAATGGCTTAAAATTTTAAATGAGAGAAAGAGGCAGAGGGAGGTGGAACACCGGCGTTAAAATCTTATTCCGTAAAACTATTAGAATACGATTTTTTTTCGTTTCTTTGTTTCTGTTTTAATTTTAATTACATAATACTCACTTTATTCGTCACAGGATCCATTATGGGACTATTGTAAAGTTGCTTGTCGACGCCTCCTAACTGTAACCAAATTTTTACATCAAAAAAAAAACTTTCATTTTGAACATTGGTTAGATTTCAAATGTCAAATCAGTTTCAAATGTCAACTTCTTTGCGTCATGAATTTAAAAAATGTTCGGTTACTGTGACATTTCAAAGAAACAAATGAATCTGACATAATTGATTGAATAAAAATTTAACCAATTGAATGCATTTTTTTGTATTTGATTATGAGGTTTTTAAAACGCAGGCATTTATTTTCACTTACCGGTCCTTGCAATAAAACCATATTTTCTTGTGCGACGGGGGATATCTGTTGTTGTGATTTTGTGTTTCTCGGTTTAACACTCAGATCTATACTGTTGTTTAGATATTTTGATAGTCTGGGCCCAACTTGAGATGTAGTCTGGAATGAAAACAAAAATAATTGGATAATTAATTAATGACTGCAAAAAAATTTATTAGTCTGACTGATCATCATTGAAGTTTAAACATTTTGAAGAAATTTAAAAGAAATTTTATATTAAATAAAAGTCTGTTTATAATTTGAAGTTCAATTGATTAAATTTAATCATTAGATCGTAAAATATGTTCAAATGAATTGGATGAAAATTCAAAGAGAAAAAATATCGAGATGTGAAAATGTAAATACCTTCATTATTTCTTCACTAGTATGGGAACTGATTTGGCCTAGATTTTGAATAACTAATTTGGCAGCTCGCGACAACATTATGAATTTTTGTTTTATTTGATTTTTGACGAAAAGAACTATTAATTTGGACTTGATGTATTGCTTCAATTGACTGCCAAAAACTTTTGATGGTTCGTCTTGTGTTGCCCAGGTAACTATAATGAAATTTATTTATGAATTGACACTCGAACTAATGTTTAACAATTGCTATCGCTGTTTCGAATTTTTTCTTCGAATCAAATTAAGTATTCCAATAAAAGTTGAAACATTATCAAAAAATATATGCAAGGCATAAAAGAAATTAAAAAATTGAAATAAAAAAATATTTGTTTTTATTTTAAAAACATTGAATTAGTTCAAACTGTAATTGACTGAATGCCGTTTGATCATTATAACGCTATCTACATATGTGAGCTGAAACCTTTTTTGATGCTAACTGAGTTTGTAGACAGACCGTATGAATGTACTGAAGCAACCTACATTACCAACTTTCGTTTCAAAAGTGAGTCGCGTTTATCTGCAACTGCTATGCATGTAATTGAACTTGATATTGACGTTTTATTGTATTTCCATTTTATATAAATAATAATTACATTTATTTCAAATGAAAAGTTTACTTGAAAAAGTTGATTAAAACAAAACAGTTGTACATATGACAACAATATTTATTTTCCATTCGTAAGAGTATTTGAGCAATGAAGAAAATTTAGTATCCCTCGTCGGACCATGTAATATCGTAATCTGGGAATTTCTTTTTCAAAAGTTCTGTTGAGACTTCATGGTCTGCTTTACCATAGCCCTGAAAAATAAAATTTACAATTTATTTTAAAAATGATTTAAAATTAAAAAAATCACATTTTCTTTGGTATTCAAATTTCAGTTTTTAAATTCTGGTAAGCAGTTTATCGGAATTTCAATAATTTTAACAAGATGATTAGATTCAGTGCATCGAGTCTTTTGAATTGCAAATATTTGTTAGTTGATTGAATTATCAAAAATGCAGATTTTCAATATTTTATTACTGCGTTATTTCCATTGATCGTTTCAGTTATTCCAAAAATTCAATGGGTACGTTAGAAAAAGATGCTTTTATGAAACGTACGTCTCTAAAATAATGTCATGAATGAATTCATACCGCCTCTTACGATTTGCATGCGTCTGAGAGATGTAAAATGTTCAAAAATGTGGGAAGCTCAATACCGAAGTACAGTATATCACAAGAAATTCTAAAAGTCAGAAAACAACCATAGTACAAATATTTTAAAAAATTAGAGCATAGGCTTTTTTCAGACAGACTAACTTTCCACATTTCCATCTCTTTTTAACTTTTAAGACGATTTAGAATTACCCATCTGATTTAAATCTCGTTTTCGTCATACTTTTTTATTGATAAAAGGAGATAATCGTTATAAAATCCAATCTTTTTGACCAAATTAAACGTGAGGTTAAAGTTCAAAAGGTAGCAAACTTCATAAACTGTTAACTCTGCAGTTGAATCCAAGCGACAGAACATGTATTTGTATGTAAAACAGGTAGATATTGAGCTGAATATTAGAATCGAGAGGGACTTTGGGTCTGGAAACTCTTTTTTGTTATAGAATTTATCTATTTCATGAGATTCAGTTGCAGCTGGGATAGTTTTCTCGAGCACTGTAAAATGCAGGAAAGAATCCATTGAAAAATGAAAATGATAAAACCAGTTCGACCAAAACAATTCCTCCTTTTACGTTCAATAGGTTTCAAATTCAAGAAATACAATTCAATATTTAATCTAACATAAGGTGGTTTTTTCATAAACATTTTTAAACTAATAAATAAATTAAATATACTTTTGGAATTGAAACGAGGCTTTTGGTGCAATATTTTTCAGATATTTTTGTCATATCATTTTCAAGAAATATATTTTACGACTTATAACCAAGAAATAATCAAAAACTGAAATTGATGTATGGATTTTGGAGTGCATTGCACCTGAGAGTATCCATAAACTTTAATCGTCTTTTGTGATGGTTCGTGCTTGATCCTTCCTCCGCCTGTGCATTTACATTTCAAGGCTGAGCTTATCTTCTTCAGCTGCTCCTCTGTCAAGTCAAAGATATCGGCTGTAAAAAACAAACAGAATCAAAAAAAAATTAATGCAAATTATTCATCATAAATAATACATTGAATAACAAATAATATTCCAATTAAAATCTGTTTCCTTAGTTGCAAATTGCAACTTGAGACATTAATGAATAAAAAACAGTGTGTTAATTGCAACGTTTCATACGATTGCTTTTCATCATTTACATAGTAAGGTTTCATTAAATGTTTTAACAAAAAGTTGGATAAATAACGAAGGATATAATATCGTGGCACAAGAGAATGACGAGTTTAACCCTTGAAATACACACACATCAAAGTCATGATAATCTACACATATGGGTCCAGTGGACTCGAGCAACATTTGCTGACCGCTAATGACCGTATTTCACATCTGTCATGGAACGAAATGTATGCCAAGGTTTGGCGTTACATATCAGTTTCAAATTCCGAATCAATTGTAACATAGGTAACATAATGAGAATGCAGTTTGTTGTAAAACGAATCTATGCTTTATGTACATACAAACTGCAAGTAAATAACTTAGGGAGTTGTGCCCAAAGTTAAATAACATCTGAAATGCACCACATTTAATTTGTGTACCATATTTGAAATTTTGATATTCGAATGGACCCACTTGGTACTGTTACCCACTGTAATAATGAGAATCATGTTCATAATTGTTTCTTGCGGTTAGATGAATTGGAACCAATTCAATTGCAATCAGTGGGATTAATTGGGAGCAGTTTTATTTCTTTATGACCAAAGGTATTCACATCATAATGAATCCAATGGATTTTTTTTTTTTTTTTCATAAAATTTCTGTTTAATAATAGTGATTTCATGCATTTTGCAAACAAGGTTGTTTCAAACAAAAGTAATTCAAAAAATAGTTATGAGACTTTAATGGAAAATATATCTCGTTGAAAATCAAAGTCGTATTTTAATTAAATTAGTATCAATTACTGTTGACTGGTACTATTCGGAACGATGTTGAGGGAATCAAATATTGAACAATTTTTTTTTCGTGATTTCCAGAAAAATAAAATATGTGGGCATTCTTTTAAAGGACAAAGAATTTCATTAACGAACAAAATATTCATATTGAGTTACTACGTTATAATAATAATACTATTAATAATAATAATAATAATAATAATAATAATAATAATAATAATAATAATAATAATAATAATAATAATAATAATAATAATGTACGTTGTAATATCTATGAAATTCCTGAAACAGAGTACGTATAATTCATTAACCCACTCGTGACATATTTCCCTTTACAATTAACATGTCATAGAATCGCTTGGCTGAATCGATACATCAGGTGTTCAGAAACGAATGTTCCACTATGTTAACAGATTGTAACTGAGCTCTATATCTATACAGCTCTATAGAAAATGTTCACAGCCAAATTTATGAAATTAGAATATATAATCAAAAATATTAATTACATCCCATTAAATAAATCCAGTATTTTTAATTGCTTCTTCTAAAATTCAAAAACAGTACGAGGTAAAATTGAATCTAATTAAAGTCACTACTTTCTTTTAATTTCACAGCATGAATTTCATTTTTTTATTTCCGTTTCCTTGTATAAAATTTGCAGAGAATTTTCTTCATTTACATTATTTCGCTTACAGTTCGTGACGAATTTATAGCTCAGATGAAATTACATACATGGAAGTAAACTACTTTTTTAATTCGATTTGAGCTGCGATTGTATTTTCGGTGAATTTTAGAGATAGGTAAAAAAAAAACCAACCAACAGTATTAGGTGATGGATGTTATCATCTCTTCGTCCAACGTAATAAAAATGTATTACTCACAGCAGACAATTTGTCTCGCTCCGATGGGTCATTGGTTTTTGATACCGCGTGAACAAAAATATTGTCCTTTTCACTCGATATTCATTTGTTAAACTTTTTTCACTCAAACTAGCCTGCACGATTTTTGGCCGAATGCTTATTTCAATACCATTTATTTTATACTTTATTACAAACATTTAAGGATTAAAAAAAACATATAACAAATAACATAAATTTTTTTTAATAAACAAATCAAATGCATGAAAAATACCAGTAAAAGGGAAAAATAGAAGAAAATATATTTGTCTTTTCTCAAAGTGTATATCTTAGATTCAACATTGCTTTGATGTCTGGTGTTGAACCTGTTACAATAAACCGAATAAAAGTCCAGGAAAGGGTAGTTTCGGTACTCAATAAAAAATATTACAAGAAGAAATAAACTGTGTTATTTGTGTATTTATTAAAGTAATAAAATTAGATGTGATAATACCAAAGAACAATCACAAGAGTGTGCTCAAATTGGCTCGTTTTAACCAAGACGATTTTCAAGTGGATTAAAACGGATCAAGTTTTCCTTTGAAGCCGCGCGCTAGCAAGAAAGATTAATGAACATTTTTGCCTTTACATTTCCCCGCATCTCGTTAATTTCTGAATCCATTAAGGCGATTTTTGACGCTTGATTAGTTAGCTTCGGCAATCTTTAATGTTTGTTGATACACTTTATGTTGGTACTTCCGCTTGGGCAAGGTTTGAATGTTAATTAAACGCGATGATTTAAAATAGCAATCTGTTTAATGTGTGTTATATCAGATGGTAGAAGGTATTATTTCTGCTGAGAAGTAGCGCAATTTGCTTGAAAATAAACAACGAAAAAGAATTAAAAAGAAATGATTATGAGTTTTAAATGAAAAATAAACTTACTAGTTCAAATGTTGTTTCTTATAAAAAATTCCAGCTTCATTTGTTGTTAGTTTTATTTACATTTCAAACAGTATTATGTTTATAATTTATTCTCATTTTGTTTTCTAAGAATTTAAATTTCAAGCTATGTTTAAAATAATTCTGAAAATTAGGCATTAATTATGTATACGTTATAATATAAGATAAATTGTATAATTATTTTCAATATTATGAATACTAATGTGACTGGCGAGAATATTTGCAAAAGCTCAATTTGCTTCTAGCAAATAATTTTAGATAATTACAACTGGCTCTCGT
Organism: Trissolcus brochymenae; assembly: GCA_030523145.1. Taxonomy (NCBI): domain Eukaryota; kingdom Metazoa; phylum Arthropoda; class Insecta; order Hymenoptera; family Scelionidae; genus Trissolcus; species Trissolcus brochymenae. The sequence continues at coordinate 77,568 of JAQQRF010000531.1, forward strand.
AACGATTATTCATTTTAATTTTGGTGTATTATTTCTTTCCACTCGACCAGATAAATCTAATTCGCATGACGTCTGTTTAAAACTGCTAACTGCGTGTAAGCTTTTTGGTTTTAATAAGATCCACGTTATTTCAGAACTGATAAATCATTTCGCCCACAAAAATTTATTTTTGTTTAGATAAAACATTTTCAACAATGTTTCAAATATTTTTTCAACTTTAATGACCAAATATATGGCATGAATAACGATAATGAACTTTAATTATCACATATTCTAGCTTACAAGCTTACAAGCTAATAATGAAGTTCTTACAGCTGTGATAGAAAATAATTTAAAGTAAAATATAATCTGTCATATTTTATAAAATTTATTTCTGTTGACGATTCGTGAAACCAGTTTCAATATTTATATAAAAATATAAAAAGATCAAGACTGCGTTACTCAGCAGGAACTAAAAGCATGCAAGTATTGGCTTAAGTGCAAAACATCATTGGTTCGGTGTTTGATTGTTTACTAAGAAGTGAATACTATATATTCGCTACATACGAAAAATTTGAAATAAAAATTTTTCAAAAATAAAAAAGAAAAGTAAAAATAAAGTTTTATTTTTATTTGTTCGTGTTGAGGATTCAGAGTAATTATAACTTTAAAGTTGTATTTATAGATGTTGTCTTTTCATAAGCAGCCCTTTTAAAGGTCACGAGAAAGTTGAACACAAAAGTTTTGGTTTTTCTTTTTTGTTAAGAGGTTACGACGAAGGTGTATGTTTTTCAGCTGGATAGCTATCCCCCCGAAAAAAAACGACATGAAATTTTGCCATACAGTATGCGACTTTATTAACCAGACGATTCAACAGTACAAACCAAAAAGTAATAAAATGTAAGAAAAAACACGGCAATGGTGAATGAAATTTTCTTTGAAGGTAGCGAAGCTAATCAGCAGGGTCAATAAAAGTGGAAACCAACAAAAAATTCAACTGTTAAAAAACGAACACTGAACGGAATTTTTATTAAAGTTCTGAGACTCATTTTTAGAGGACATTGAAGGGAAAAAAAATCAGAGTTGTGAAAGGTCCATCGTGTATCGCAAAAAAGCAATAAAAATAGGCTCATTTTTCATATTAACATAAAAAGTGTGATTTACGATTCTACGCATGGAAGTATTTCATTAAAATCGACTCAAATTATGTCTGAAATTACTTGGGTGCGAAATCGCACAACAGGTATTGATCCTCGCGTGTGCAGGGGAAAAATAATGTTCGTACATTTTGGCTTCGCTTTTTGTTTGAAAATCCCCGTAAACATTTTTTAATATAGATTAATAATTTTAGTCAGATGTTCGAGTTTTGTCGATGAGATAAAATCAATCACAAATTCAAAAATGGCAGTTGGATCGAACACTTCGTGATGGACCAAACGAAAGATAATTTTCCATGACAAAATTAAATTCACAGAAAGAAATTTTGATTCAATTTTCATTAACGGAAGAAGTTATATCGACAGCTATAACAAATATCATGCTCTTTACAGACTGAGTTTAGGGATTTATGACTGCCTTGGTACACCTGACGCCAACGCATCAGTTTCGCTTTAAAACAGTAGCATCATTGCACAAATAAGGAATTTTTTTTTTTTTTTTTTTTTTTTTTTTTTTTTTTTTTTTTTTTTTTTTTTTTTTTTTTTTTTTTTTTTTTTTTTTTTTTTTTTTTTTTTTTTTCTAAAGTGAAAAATAGTACGATCGCGGGTGATTGATAGCGAGGTAACCTAAAAAATTGAATGCACCATACAAAAATGATGATACGATTCTTTGTTGAGAGCTAGAGAGGTTAATTAATTGGAATTGATTCAAGTTATTATTCAATAACTAGCAAAATGATTATCAGCGTCTTCGACTTGTACACGAGTTATAAATTTTATATCATTTTAATGCACCGTTAATTGGAGTCAAATTAATTTAAAACTAGTTGAATTATTTATCTCATCAAACGAGCGTGATTACTCAATCGAAAATGCTCTGGACAAGAAATTGCGATCAATTACTGCATTTATTATTCTAAAAATAGTTACTACAAAATGAATCTTGATATTAAAATGTTATATCACCTAATATAATTTGCCCGCATTTCGTTAGGTAAAGCAAATTTGTTTTACGTGTTATAATATAATCAATACAACCCACCATTAGACAAAAAAGTTCGTCATTCTTGACAAAAACTTCGGTGTTAAATAGCTAACATAAAGCCTCTTCTTCTGCCTTTGGAATTTTTGGAATTTAACGAATTTATAGTTGCATTAGCGAATCTGTTGATACGTCGATTATCAAGTTTGTAATAATTTTCGCAGGTCGCATCTCTAAATCTTCGGGGGCTTTCGTTGTATACGACTTAAGCAACAAGTACTTTTGAATTGTTATATTCGTAAAGTTTTTGGCAAGAATGTTCATCCAAAGTAGAAATTATGGTCGTCTGAAAGTTGTTTTTATTTGCACACGCGTTACAAGTTTTTTCTTTACTGTTTTGAACTGGAAAGGTATAACTGAATGAATGAGCCACAAGGTAAAGAACAGAAATATTGGAGTCTTGAAAATGTCGCGCTAATGACACACGTAAATTTGCGCACCTGATGCAAAACAGACTGCCATTCGCGCAAATGACAATCACCGGAGTACGACATGCTCTTTTTCTCAGGTTGGATAAATTTTTGTTATTCTCTCATTTAAGATAAGTTATGGCGACATATTTTTGCTTTTTTGTTTTTCAAACTAGTTTTCGTTAGAGTGATGTTGAGATGCTTATGTACGAACAAGCATCACAATCATGGGGTATGTTTACTTTAAAACATTGTTTCGAGATAAACGTAAAATCGAAAAAATCTTAAAGTAATCACCAAGCTAGAGTCTCTCGCAATATTCCATATTTTAAATGTCTTTGCTGGATAATATATTCGAGCAATTACTTTGATTTGAAAAATAAAAAGTCGCAACTTTTAATCAATCCTTAGTTCGATATTGGAATCCAACAAACATATTTGATATGCAAAAAATGATGATGAATTGGTTGAAATAGTATTAGAATAACGAATAACTGAAATTATAGAAATATAATTTACTTTTTCATCAGGGATATTAGATACCTGGACGAGAGAATTCATTTGCTTTAGTTTGGAGTGTCCGTACTTAATACGAGAATATACAGGGTGTTCCAAACCATGTGCCAATAAACCGTGTACACTTTAAAGAACACATTCTTTTACGTGACGCGGGTGGTTTGGAACACCCTGTATATCTATACAAGGTTGAGACCGATTAAAGCCGCAGGGAAAACTGCTCTCAATAAAGCAGAACGAACTTGTGACTTCGAACGAAATTGATAACATGCGGAGGACACTTTGAACATTATTTTGTTCGCCCAGAAAGTGAAGTTATAATTTATCAAACAGAATTCACAGATAAATTACGATGTTTGTGTTTTATAAATCTTCCGGCAACAATTAATTGCAAACTTTTGACCACTGACAATTAATCAAACTTTGTTAGAAAACTTTTTTCGAAAAGTTGTTTGAAAAATCTTTATGTATTGCTTTCAAATTTTGTTCGACGTTATTATCTTTTCTTGCTTTTCTGGTAACATTATGTTTTAGGATGTCAATTTTTTGCATATAACTATTGTCATAAAAAAGTACAACATCAGCTAAGAATCTGCTTTGCATGCCGATGGATATTAAACGGAGTGTCCATAATGGGTGCTTTCGAGATGCACATCAGAATGGATTATGACAGGTGAGAACGACCAGTTGCCACTGGAACGATACCCCGGACGATGTTGAAATCTTGCAATTGTGCATAGAAAAAACCAACGGCTGAATACGAGAGACCAGTAAACTCAATCATCATTTTAGTCTGCGCTTTTTATTAAACATTTTACGGTCATCCGCTAGTGAATTTTCATACTAATGGGTCATGCACGTGCCAATAAAAGTTTTGGCCCCAATATAAGTTTTTATGAAATTTTTTTCACAATACTTCATGTCACTTATAAAAGTATGAAAACTTTAAATTCAACCAAACAAGAGAAATATCTTTAAAAAGTTTTTTCTTATTAATTTCCCTATCGAGTATAATATTTATATATTGATGACGTTTAGAGCTTGTTTTAGTTTTTTTATTATTTCATTATCGCTATTGTTCGTCGAAAATGGGTACTTTCTTTTTGCACCATTCTCAAGTCTCCTTAATTACCTTTCCCTCTCTCAAGTGTCAGACTCCTATGTCCGTTTGAGTGGACGAGTAAATTATCTTTTATCTTTTAAAACAACTTGGCGTTCGCATGCATATTATTCGATATACCCTTCGATAGCTGCAGATTCCAAATCGATTAAAGGATTTCAACTATTTCATGAACGTTCGATTGATAATTGGAAATGTTCTTCCATCAACACAAACGTAAATCGAGAATTCCATCAACCATTACTTTACATTTCAATTCAATTTCAATCTTAATATGACTAGTAATTAAGATTGATTTTAACAATATGAAAGAAGTATGAAAAGAATCTTGAAAACTTTAAATTTATATCTGGCTTTAATATTTGCGTCTGTTTTTGTTTCAAATTAAAAAAAATAATACAATTCTATCCACCTATTTAATTCTAGAATTCAGTTAAATTGCACCCCCTTTAACTTGATCTCGTTTAATACATTTCGCTTGATTATTCTATATATTCCACCGCTGGATGTTGTTCTTAAGTTGTGATGAGAGAGCAACAGGAAGTCCGCGATTCAAAACCATGGGATCCTGCGAAAAAGTATTCCGAGGAGACTTCGCAAGTGCGAGGCAAGAAAAGCATCTCAACTTTTATCTTCCGACTATGCAAGCTTTGAACGGCTGGTGTACTTAGTTCGCTTGGTCTGAAGCTGTGAAAAGAAAAAAAAATGTATACGACTTGCTTTCGTATCTCGGTCTGCTTTTATGGGGTATCAAAAAATAAGTGAATCGGTATGATTTTTTTAATTTTATGAAATTTCTATTGTGTTGGTTTTATTATTCAATAAAACGTATGATAGCATGATTGTTCACAATTTTTAACAACAGTGAATTTTAATATCAAAGTTTTAAAAATTAATGTCTCGAAAGTTGGAAACAGAACAGCAATTTTTTTTTCCATTTATTTGCAACGATTAATAATTAATTGTAACTAAATCTGGTGCAGTTTAATTATAAACACATTTAATTAGATGTAGAATAATGAAATCGGTAACGATTCATGCATGTGATTACATGTCTGACAGTGGAGTAAGAAAACACAACTGTGTGCGGGTGGCAGTCAGTCTAATAATAGAATATTACATCAAAGTAATGGGGAGTATTTGCATAGAAATCAGTGCGGAAATGTTTGGGATAATTATCCCACAGATAGAATCGATGAACTAAAGGCGTTGGCATTACAGGATGCATATGATAACGTGAATCTCCTAAAGGAAACCGATTGTGCGTTATATCACGTAGAGAAAACTATTACACATTGCCTCGAGATTGTTACCGCAACCTGTCAAACTTGAGACAAAGTAATCGAATATCTTACATAAAAAACACGAGTAAAAATAAAAACAAATTTGACGATCAACATTTCATTTCGAAGAAATAAAAATTCAGATATTTCATGTCACACATCTTTTTTCTCATCTTTTTCTTTTTTTTTTTTTTTGTATTTTATTTTATAAGACGAAAAATAACAAGAACAGTTGTATTATTTCATAATTTAAATGAGTTTATTTCTTATTTCAGTCTTTACTTTAGATTTTCTGTCCATTTTATTGTCTGAAATTTTAACCATCTCATCATTTGTCCTCATCATACTCGCAATAATTGTTTATCCTTCGCAGCTTATCATTTATCAGAGTTTATCGTTTATTGTATTACCCATCCATCAAAATAAAAGTTAGATTTTTTTTTCATGAATCATACAATACGGTGAAAGTTGATTTAACTCGCAGTGAAAAAACTCATTTTAGTCAGCCATAATTCTAGCAAAGGCGATATAAGTTGTAATTACGAGCAAACGTGACGTAGACGCGGTGTTAAATTTCAATACTTTTGCATTGCAAAAATGACGCTTGTTCGCTCACGCGGATTCATTAGCTTCACCGCGTTATTTCGCTTGAAAAGAAATTATTCACCATCCGACGATGTTGTGTGTGCGACATATCAACTGTCGCAACCACTGTCAAAACTGTTCATCTCGCCTGGTTTGTTACGATAAACTCGCTTTCCACAAAAGGAACGAAAACTCGCATCTAAAAATAATTATTCAGGTATAGGTTTCATTCGGATTAAATCATGCAAAACAATTTTGTCTGTGAAAAATAATTTATACATTGAAAAATTCGTTATGAACAAACTTATGATGAATGAAATTTTTATTTGAAAAAGGATGTCATTTTGTTACTTTTTTATTATTTTTTTTTTCATTCTGTCATCTTGAGCAAAAAAATATTTTCAATTCAATAATTTTTTTGTATATAAAAGCTTTGTATATAATGAAGTTCACTGTGACATGGTTGTGAGAAAATTACAATGTTGATATTTGAACTCCCTGTTACACAAACAGCTGTCGACGAAACCCTTTGAACGGCTACTGGATAAACATCTTAAAAATAAACTTGAAAAAATCTTATAAAAAAGAAAAAAACATCGTTATAAATTTTAGCGAAGGTTTTTTTCAAATTTTCAAACGTCTTTGAAAACAGCAAGTTATGAAAATAATTTTAGTTTGAAATGAACTTTTATACCTATAGAAATAAGTTTCATATACCATTACAACATGCAACTTCAATAATTTGCACAGTTGAATTGGTTGTATTTCGCTCAGTTTGATGTATTGATAATTAGAGCTTTTGATGTACGGTGATTGACAAGTGAAGCATGTGGTTAAGAAATGGAAATTTGTGTTTCCAGATAAACAATTGATCAATCCCAGATTATTCGTCAACACCATTCAAACATTTCAGCACATTTAATTTCATTGATACAAACAACTCATTATTATTTCAATTTTTTTAATATCGAAAAAAAAGTAGACAGAAATTATGTCTGAAATATTTTTTTTTATTTTCAGGATAATAATATAATTGAACTGGTTGAAATACCATTCACAGAAAGAAATACTCGGAAAAAACTGGACACTGGAAACAGTGTAATATATCGATCTCTCATTGCGCAATGATTCCTGAGGTTGAAGCACTTTTACAACAATTTATACGCAGGTAAAAATAAATTCTTACACCACAGCATTTAGTCGCGAGTGCGCTTCACGTACACAATATGGTATCGTCGCGACGCCTGCGTTTCAGGTGTTGGAATTCCCATCAGTGTACAACTAACCGCGCTGGATACCAGACGTCTGGTGGATCATCGGTCTTTACTACTCCCGAATTGCGCGCGTGAAATATCACCGAAAACATTGACATTTGAGGTTACATTTTTTTCAAGTGCATCATAAAAAGTGTTAACAAAAACTAGTGTGCACGAAAAGGATTACGCCTTTTTTTTTAAATTTATGTAGTTTGTGAACGAACTTGTGATTTGCTACGAGTAGAAAAAATTTGGAAGAAAAAACTTTATTAGGTAATCGAATTTGAGTTTTATTCATTTTTTATAGCTTAAAATAAAAATTTATAAGGAATAAAAATTGAAAAGAGTCTTTTAGAGATATGTATTTTTCAAATATTGTTTTTACATTTTTTTATTTTTGCATCAAAGAGTGATAGTACTAAAAACAATTTGACGATACAAGTTCTTGTCCAAGTTGCTAATACCGAATCAAATCCACGAGTTTTTCAATCATTTTCTTTTTTTTTCACATTTTTTGTCTGCATTCATATTGAATAGAGCAATTAGCAACAAAACTGTTGAAAAAGCGAAAAATGTATATGACGCTTTTTGCATCGCACTTTTCAGACTAAAGTTAAGTCCGCATTATCAAATTTGAATTTGCGTCATAAAAAGGATGTTTTATGTGAACCTAGCTAAAGATGATAGAAGCAACGCTTTTATTTCGATCCCGTTGGCATAGAATCCAACCTGTTGATGATTATTTCTCTGAGAACCAAAGTAGAATGACGTTTTGAAACTGTTTGTTCATTTTTTTTTAATTAACTCTCTTTTAAGTTTTGTGGCGAAAAATATGAAATCCCCTTGGATTTTGCTATAACGTAAACGAATGTTTTAATTGAAAATGTACAATCAAATCCGTTATTTTCCCTTTGCTCAGTAATGTAAAAGCAAAAATTGTTTCAGGTGCCAATTTCAAAAACGATTCTTTTCTCTTTTCAATCAATCAGTGAAGCAATTTTTTATCACAGATTGGAAAATGAGACGAAATTGAAAAAAATTGTTTGCGAAATTGAATTTGAATAATTGCTCAAATTAATTTTGTATTTTCATTGTTTGGTGCGTACAAATATTTTGTGTTGGCAAACGATCAGGATAGAAGAGAAAAAGGTCCAAGGTAATTGCTGAAACACCTCAAATTGAATTTCGAGGTGACGAAAATAAAATGATCAATAATTATCCGGTCTTTTTGGGTAAGGTGTTAATTTCGCGGTTCTATTTAATCGCACTTGTTATGTACAGGATGTGCGTCACCCTTACAATTTTGAAATCACCAATTTAAAGCTAACATTAGAGCTGAGTAATTTACAAACGCGAAGTAAATATATCGGTGGTATAATAACTAGATATCTCCAACTGTTAGCTTTCGTACTTCGCAAATAGTTGAATTTACAAAACAATGTCGAAAGGAATGAATCTTGACGAGCATTAATCAGATTAAGCTAGACTATAACAGATGAGCATTTGGGTGCATTCATTTGTTTTGACATCTTGGAATTTCGTAGCACACAATTTCACTTTGATCCTTAATAAACGTTCATTTCAATGAGATTGGTAAAAGTTGGACACTAGGCGCCCAATAAATCCTGGCTCCACGCAGCTTTCGGGCTAAAAAGTTTTTCATTCTCTGAATGTTGGACGGATGGAAAAAAATTTCTGAATTACTCGGAACAACTGAGATTTACGAATACTTAAAACGCGGTTTTTATTCATCAGAGACAAGGATTACATTAAATTAAAACAAAACTAAAACTAAAATGTTTTAAACATTTTTATTTGTTTAATATTTTGTTATATATAAAAAAGAAGAAAGTATTTTAAAGTTATGTAATTTTATAAATTCCAATTAACTGGAGAAAATGGAATCACTAGTAACAAAATAATGAAATAGTTTACTTTTTGGGATTTGTTGAAATATATTACTGTGTTAAAAGAAGTATAAAAAGAAATTTGACAGTGCTAGTGTATCAGGTGAAAGAATAATGAGAGTAAAAGGAGATTCCAGGATGGAACTGACCAAAAGGATGAAAGCGAACGAGATGAGCCATCAGACGTTGCTTAATCTCGACTGGAATTAATGATTCTTTTTGATCTGTTAAGCGAAAATCAAGTCTGCTGTTTTGCTTTCAAACATTGTATTGACAAGCTATGACTTGTAATTAGGAGATATTTTAGAAAATTGATCAAAGAGAAAATCGTCAAATTGAGTGAAAACTCGAGAAAATTGTGGAAACTGTATAATGTAGGATTCAACGTTTTTTTGATCAAGATTATCTGGATAGAGTTTAAAAAAGATATGAGAAAGTTAGAGAAGATTTGTAATACGTGAACAATTTCTGAATATGTTAAATAATAACTTTTTTTAAATATATTATCATACAAAAATTGTTTGTTGTTGAACCCAGAAAGTATGTTATCATAGTCAATTATAAACTTGTAGTCTGAGTTAACAACTAAACTAGAGATATATCAAATTAGAAAGAATTTAAATTACCTCATCGTTGAGCTAATTGGACATTTAACATCCGTGTAAACTAATATAAACTAAATTAAAATTATATCAAGTTGTTTTGTTTCATTTATATTTTGAACATTTTGAAATGAACAATTATTTGAATTATTTTACCAACACATATATCAAAAGTTGAAAACATATAATTTCAATAATCCCGAAAAGTTAGTTTGTTAAAAAAAAACACATGGAAAATGGGATTTCTTTGTTGTTACATCTGATCAATTAGTCTCAAAATTATAAATTAGTTCCAAAATTATAATTTTGTTCGTCAAAGGTTTTTGAAAATGAACAAAATTTAAACGAGAATTTTTCTTTGGTAAAGCCACTTCTGCTTCATCACTACTGAGGATCGAATTTTAGACCTGGACATGAGAGCTCATAATTGAATTATATTCCTACTCTTCTTTATTTTTCAATTTTCTGGTAAAACATTTTTATAATTGATTCGCTGTGTAACTAAATTAAGCTTTCGTTAAAAGAATGTTTTTATTTTACCGCGAAAAATTTATTAATTTTTTTCCCGTTATAGAAACGAGATTGGATTTATAAAATCGTTTAAACATTTTAAACGCAATTAAAATTTAATATTTTATTATGATATTTTGATTAATTTTTTCTAGATCATTGAAGCGAATTTTTTTTCAATGTGAAACTTTATTTGTAACATTATATTTGAGTTTATTTAAGTTGTAAATCATGAAACGATTTTCGAATTATTCTTCTTCATAATATGAACAAACAAAACCCCACAGAATTAGAGAACATGAAATTGCTTCGTTGCTTTTCACATGTCCAATTCACTAATTGTGCTTATAATTATTCGGCTATTAAATTATTTCATAATTTTTTTTTAATGAAAAATGTATTAGTTTAAGAGAAAAGTGATTTCACATATAGTTGAATGGGCCAGCAGCTTAATTTATGTAACCGCGTTAAATTTAATGTAGCATAACATTGGAGTCGGCAACTGGCCAAAAATGAACCGCATTATAATACACCAATTTTCAAGGGCAGTGCGCGGTTCGCTGATAATAATCTTTGCTTTGACTGTTTATTTTTTGTGGTCACGCCAATTCGAAACCAACTCGGGAAATCTGAACATTTGTCTGTCAATACCCAACAGGTGTTTGGTACAAATTTTACAAAAATGACTCGGATTTAGATGCATTTTTTCTTCTTCTCTAATTGGAACAAATTAAAGAGCTGATTTTCTTTGAAACTAAGTTGATTTACGTAAAATATCAAGTTATCAAGAAAAATCTCTTTTAAAGTTTCAGCAACTTTTCTTAAACGTGTTGCGTAAAGTTAAACGAGTTTTACAAAAATGTATAATGCCGAAATGTTTTGAAGGTAGTCCAACATTACATGAATCTAACTTGGACCATTGAAAGGCACCGATATTTTGATCAATTTTTTTTGTCTCCAATGAAGAAAATTTAAAAACCGTTTTCTTTTAAAATTGTACTAAAATATGATTCGGTAACTTAAAAACTCATCTTCAAAAATGGATTTTTGTTTCTTCTTCGACTGTATTTTTTTACCATTGATAAACACTTTTATCACGTTTTGCTGGAAAACGAACATGTATACTTTTACATCGTTATCCGAAGCATATACTATGTACATTGTCACCGACGTCGTTATACATTTCACTCCATCGATGCAACTTGCTTGGTAGACAACAAAAATCATTAGTATTGATCCTTCAATATCATTTGAACTTTTATTTTTACAGCAAAGTATCGAAATGTCTAAAATATTATTTTTAAAATACCAACCACCTAATTTTCTTTTTTCCTATTACTATCATAGATGTTAAATCCACTTGAATCTTTCAACAAATTTGAAAAGCAGAAAACTCGTATTTTATAAAAAAAAAAAAAACTGGATCAATTTGACAAAAAACCCAATTTCCGAAGAAATTTTTATCCTGCAATTTGAACATTGATAAACGTGGCAGCCCTAAACGAAATCAATCTACTTTTCTTTCGACTTGACAAGTCCGAAATCGAATGTTGCAGGACCGTCCAAGCAGAGCTGAGGATTGTACTTGACGCACACAGATCGCCCGAGGTTCATGTCATAACGTGATTGAACAAATAATCAAGAACGTGAGATCATGCCGTAAAAAGTGGTAGTTTTCGCGAACAATACTGAGAAACAAGTGCAACGTGAAGGGGAAATGTCACCTTGGGAGGAATAAAGTGGTCGAGTTAACCGTGTGCCAAATCGAGTTCGGATTGAGAAGGTCAGCCGGGCACTTGAAGTCGAAGATGGCCGAAAACGAGGAAATTTCCGACGCAACTGATGGTCTGGGTGAACAGCCTCGACGGCCCGGGAGAGAAGAATCCATCGAAGTGACTGTCGAAACGCCCACGTCACAAGTGCAACAGATTTCAGAACTGCAAAACAGCAGGTGAATTCTCTCTTTCTTTAACCAACTCTGTGTTATGATTTACTCACACTGACAGAAGTCAAATTCATTCAAAAATTTAAAATCCTACACATTTGAAAACCGAATAAACTTTTTTTATTGACTTTAGTATTTGATTATTATTAGGGAAATTAAAATTTCTCTAATAATTTAGTAATTTTAGATTTTGTTTTTGTTTTTTTATTTTTATTAGCTCGGTGCCAACTTTCCGGTGAATACAACAACAAAGCGGTCGCGGAGTGGTGAACCTCTTTTTTCTTGCCGTGACTTGTCACTTAAGTTCTGCATTACACTAGTATAAAACGTTTAAAATATAATATCTTCAATGGGAAATAATTTGATATTACTGGTAGTTACCGGTAAATTTGTCTAAATTTCAAAAGTCTTTTATATTATTATATTTCTTATTATCTTATTAAATTTTTATTATCTTTCTTGTAAATTATTATATTTCCTTTCTTTTTTTGAATTTTGTATAAATGATTCCGAACAATTTGTTTTTTTTTTTAAACAAAACTGAAAGAATAAAAGTACTCATTTATTATCATTCCAAAAAATGTAAAAGTCAAGTTTTGGAATCAAAATTGATTTAACCCATCTGAGAAATTGTGCACATCCCAACGATTTTTCAAGCTGAGTATGAAACAAACAACAATTTGGCTCAGGAGTTCAAACTCAGTATTGTTTATCGGAGTTTACTTGATAAGCTCAAATATTTAACATCCACGCGCATGAGGGCATTGTAATTAATCAAGGAACATAAACTACGAAAATTTTAAATTGTTTCCAAAATCCTGGTATCTTAAGTTTTGAAAATTAAAAATATTAACTCGTGCACTATAAGTTGGTCAAAATTCATTCAATATTGGATTTTATTTTTTTATTAGGGAAAGTTCCATTTTTTTAATGCTTTCGCTCGAGTTTCCAGAATCTCTTTTTTGTTATTTTTTAGAAGCAATTTTATTAAAAAAATATTGACAGATTGAACTTTGCTATAACTATACAACCACGTTAATATTGCAGGCATAAATTACGGAGCTGTTGCAAAAGACTCAATACTGTCATTGCATGGGTTATATATATTAGGTCAATATTGCACAAATTTCATATAAAACTGACAGCAAACAAGAAGTCGTAACTCGTGTTCTAACGCGACACTTTAAATGATTTCGATCGCAACATAAAGATTACGAATGAGCTTGATCGAATCTCTTTAATTAAATGCGTCACCGTAATTCAAATGCAAAGAAATCAGCGTTAACGTTGCCGATTATCATGAATACACAATAAAGAATTTGTCTTACATAAATCTGATCATAAAATGTATGTTGAAATTATTTACATAGTTTAGAAGAATATTTGAATTAATTTTCCGTCCCATCAAAAATTCAATTTGAACGTAGAATACGAACCATCTTGTTTACATTTTCGTAGTTTTGAAATTCGTTCATCCATCTTTCAAACTTTGAATTTAAAATGAACCCTAAGGTTTTTATTTTGGAAAATTTGTTCTTATTGATTTCAGTTATTAATGTTGTATTTTTTTAGCTGTGTAATACAGTTATGTTCACAAAAAACCTTAACGAGTTAGTCAGGGTATGTTGTTTTAATTTTAAATACAATTGACACTTCACAAACAGCTCAAATTATCTAAACGACTTAGCGAGCTGCGGAACTCAATTAACACGGGACAAAATTACACGAAAAAGTGCTGGCACAAAAACATTGTCTCACGGAAGCGTAATTAGCGACCGAGCTTGTATTTTTAAATCGCTATTCCATCATGAACAAAAACAAAATGTAAAATTGTTTGCGAAACGTGCAAATGAATAAGTAAAAAAATTGTCAATGCTCATCGACCAGTGAAAATGCGAGAATGCACACAGTAAAACGTAAAATACACAGGTAATAATTAACAAACTGTAAATATATTGAACAAATATAATACAGAAGCACCAGTGCTTTCTGATATTTCATTCACAGGTAAATCACGCTGATTTAATTTCCAGCATATTGACATTTTTTAGTATTAATTATACGTACAATGCGAATCTCATTCGAGCCCGGGGAAAATTTTTTTTATACAAACAGTTGGGATGTATAAACACCGTTTGGTCGTAACAGTGCTGATAAATATGTTAGCTGGCCAGTAGTTATGATATGTATTAAAGTTATAAATCACGCACATAGGTATTTTCGCACACGCGATTCTCTTCTGCTGCATTTATTCTAACATGGAAGTCCCTTGACGATCCTATAAAACAAACCCGGGCACTCGCTGTTTACATTGTATATAAGCCGTAAAAAGAAAGTCCATGTTGGTACGCAGAGTGATTCATTAAAAGAACACCATTTCGCGGTACTGTTCAAAGAAAGAAAATTTCTTGATAAACTGATTTATTTATTTTAGCTAAACATTGTTATAATAAAATCACTAGAATGAGATAACTGGAAGAATAATTTCAACCGTTTTGTATGTTTTATATTTATTATTTCAACTCTTTGAATTATAGCAAAATTGTTCATCTCTGGAAGGTAAAGGCAACTGAAAGATCAATTTGTAAATGAAAAAGTGTCCTTTGAAAAAAGACTTGAAGTTGAATGCAAAAAAGCTAATTTGAATAAACTTGTGAGCATGTACAAATTAATTTTATATGAATGTAGGTTTCATGCAAAATTTATTGGATATAAATTATATATTTAGATTTTACGGATCAATGAATGCAATTAAGTATTTAGATCATTCAAATATAATTGTTTTTTTTTTTAAATTTAAATATTGATTCTGATTAATCAATACAAGTTTTGAAACTTATAACAGATTGAAGTTTATTATGAAAAGAATTTTCTGACTACTCAACTATTTGATTGGAATTAAAAACAATCAAAAACAGACCATTGTACATTTAAAAATATAAAGCAATATTTTTTGAAAGCAAAATTTTGGAAATTGGTATATTGAAATGTTTTGATAAACCATAACCACTTGTTTGTCAGAAACAGAACACTGATAATAAACTGATTTCCATTTCAAATGGTTTATATGTGGAATTGATAGAATCGTCTTGTTGCTCTATTGTCAAAATTCACGTATATTGAAATGAAGGGATTCAGCTTGTTTACCAGACAATTCATAAGCCAGGTTCAGATGACAGATCGATGAATTCGGTGTCATCCCTTTCTCTAATTCATTTACGCATGTTACAATAGCAGATCCAAAACAAAGCCATTAGGAAAGAAAAGATCCAAGTTCGAACATAAGAAATGCTTATGGAAATCCTTCCCGAGAACAGTTACGAACAGCTTCGATGTTTTATTCATCTGAACTTTTTGTGAATCAGCCATTTGTATGGAGCAATTTTTCCACCCTCTGATATGAAGTATACGATGGAAAGTCTGTCTTTCGTGATCTGGATAAATCTGGATTATTTTTCAACGTCAACAGGTTCTCAATTATTACAACTTGTTGATCACAGAACTCTGTTTTAACAGACTGCAAAGATTAAAAAGAAGTTAGTATTTTTACGCGTGGGTTAATATGTCAAGTACCGAAATTGAGCTTATAGATCTATTCTAAACAATCTTTTTTTTGGCCTTTTAATATTTTTATTTTGTATTAAAATAAGAAATTTATACGCGATTCACAATAACTTTAATTAACCTTATAAGATTTCATTCGACATGATAAATAAAAATCCATCAAATATTCTACAAGAGATATATAATTTTATATTAAGTTTTTCTAAGTTTTCTGAGGTAAGAAAGTTCGTAGATCATATACCTGTATGAATATAACCGGAGCCATCTATCCATTGAAAAAGCAGTTTCTTATCATGGCGGGCTTACAATCACTCTAGGGCTTTGATCGCGGACTCTCGTAAATTGCCGTGGAATGGGTTAGCAATGAAAACAGCTGATCGAAGTAACAGACCACTCTTAGGCTTCAACTATTACGAAGATTAATGAGAAGTGGAAGATTCGCCTCTTGAGCAAACCTGATAGCTCTCCAATGTTGTATAATTGAAGCCTGATCGATGTTCTTCGTATACTTAATTTACACTGAGAGATAGCAAATCAAAAATGTCGATGGAACACTACACTTTGAGTGTGATCTACTTGCCTTAATAGAAGTTAGAAAATTGAGCTACTTATAATGAGCTACTTTAAATTGTTGAGAGTACATGCAACTTTCTTAAGAGACATTTTTATGGTTTTTTTTTAAATTTATTTGAACTTTTTTATTTTGTTTGCTGGTTAAGTATAGTACAGAATGAAATAAAAAATGTTTTCGAGTAAATGTGATATTTTGGCTCTTTGCAACTTTCTACTAGGTCTTCTTATCTCGTATTTTATAGTTCTCAAAGTGACACAAAGTAATGCGTATCAGATAATTATAATGGTTGCGTCCGTACATATTCATACACCAAAAAATATAATCCTTCAAAGGTCTGATTTTGGAGCTGAAATATGTCTTGTATATAATTACCGATCGTATATAACGATGAGTTATATAATTTAAATATATACACAATCTCAAATTAAATTAACTTGTACTATTGACGTTATTCTGAATGTATCTCAAAATATCTAGTTAAGTTATTTATTTAGTTTTTTCTTTGAAATAGTTCAAAATTTACAGTAATATAATTTGATAAGAGTTAAAATTTATCTCTTGGTAAACTTCCGAGTCAAACATCAAATGTCAATGAGTTCACAATTAAATTATATCAATAATTATACAACATAGATTAATTTTGAAGTTGTAATAAACTGAGTAAATACGGTTATTTTTATCAATTGTCAATCCCCTTATCAATATTCAATTTCATATTATGTTTAATTTACGAAATTATCAGTTTTCATTAACTCTGTAATTTAACATAATGTTTTAACCTTATTAATAGAAAATCAAGTTTATAATTCAATATAAAATAATAATAAGTTAAATTTTGTAAAAATGAAATTGTAAAAATAAAATAAATATTTTATTGTTTTATGTAACATTTACAATTGATTTACGCTAGTTCAATTAAAATTTTTCATCTTGCAGCCTGGAGTACCGACAAATTCTTTATGATACATAAACAACAAAATGTTTGAAATATTGAAGTGAACGACAAAAAATAAGCACCGATAATCGCTGGAAATTGCTTTCCCTCGGGCCAGCGGAGAATGATATTGTATCGGTGTAACTTATTTCTTGGTTGACTGATTGACACGTGTAACCCCGTAACCACAATTCATTCTCTCCTCACGACAAGAGATTTATATTCTTAAATCCAATTTGCAAACTTGACTCTCGAACTTCTGCTTAAATGAAAGAAAAACATTTGTTCATTTTTTTTTAATATGAATTTCTCTCATGTTTCTCATTACATTTTCTCATGTCATTTCTTATTTTCGAAAAATTTTTATATAGCACATCGTTGAAATAATTTCAAATGTGGATTGATCTTGATCCCTATGTTTTAGGAATGCAAGCAATAATAATCAGGAATTCTCATCAAGGCATGAAAATAATGATCTAATACGAAAATCGTAGTGGAGTTTGTAATTCTTGCGATTTCAAACCTCATCAACCGAGCTTTTGCAAGCTACTAATCAGATCATCCTGTACTCACTCTCTCTCTCTCTTCTTCTCTCTTGTTAGAATTTGGGAAATCAACCGAAAAGTTAGCGATAAGTTGTAGTCTAGGCGGCTATAATAATTACGTTACGAAAATTACCTGAATGAAATTTTAGATTGCATCTCTTTGGAGTGATGTTTGCAATCAGTTGCACTGCCTCTCGCATTTTTAAACATTTTATTGAACTTCATTCATGTAGTAAAATTGAATATCAACATTTTTGATTAGTCTTAATTTTCATATGAGTTTTTAAATATACATTTTTCACTAAAATTAATAATAAAAAAAATTTCTAATTCCAATTTAAAACTTAAATCTGGTCCAATTAATTGTGGTAAAAAATTTGATTTAATTTTGATTCCTTTCTGTTCCAGAAAGATGGACACAAGCACGCTCTCAGAAACGACATGCGAAAACAAGTAATTTTGCTTGGCATCTTGTTGTTCACCCAACGACCTAATCAATCTTCGAGTTCCAAATTTGTTTTTAAATTTTTCTTTAAAATAAATTTTTAACGATCCTTTTTTTAACGCTAGTTTTATTATTAAAAAAACATTTTGTAACAAAGCCAGTTAAAAAGGATTGAACATTTTGTCTGTTGCAGAGTGTTTAAAAAGTCTTTGCCGAATAACAAGATAACCCTATACTTGGCGAATCGAGATCTCATTGTCAGTAATGGACAGATAGACAAAGTGTACGGAGTACTTCTCGTTGAGCCTGAATTTCTGCAGGGCAAAAAAGTGAGTTTCCAATAAAATTACATAAACAATGAAATAATAATGAAATGAAACATCATTATTCATTTTATTCACAACGCATTTTATCATTTTTTAAATCATAAAATAATATAACGGAAATATGATATAAATGTACGCTCTTAACTATTTCCTCGATAGTTACTGTTAGAAATTAACTTGCATGATAGAAACGAAGAGTCGAGATACTACAAACAACTTTGCTTCTCGTCACAGTTCTGCCTCTTCTGAAGTCTGACTAATTAGCCGCTTTGACTACTTGTTTTACGAAAATATGCACCTTAAAAAACAAGAGCATATTATCTTATTGAATAAATCATTAAAAATATGACTACATTTATGCTTTGAATGTTTACATAAGTATGATGTTATAACAACTTTGAATTCTCTTATTGGTTAAATTCAAATCAATCTCCAATTATGCTATTTACAGTACGGACAGAGTGTTTCTTAAAGTTGAGTTATGACTCGTTATTAATACTTAAAAAAAATGCTCGTTTTAATGGATGCTGATATTTCAATATTGTTGCAGGTTTATGGACAGGTTACGTTAACCTTTCGTTATGGCCGCGAAGATGAGGAGGTTATGGGCTTGAAATTTTGCAACGAAGCGATAATGTCACTGGCGCAAATATACCCCCCTTATCCAGGGGCAGACCACCAAGACGCCACAACGATGGTGCAGGTGAAGTAGATTTTGCAACTTTGTACGCGCCAAATTATTAAGTCATAAAACATTAACGTAGCTAATGCAAAAGTTTCTCGCGTCGAACTTGCGCTGACTCGCTGAATCTTAGATGAGCTCTTGCTAGCTCAAAACAACCATGTGATAGTTCCTCAAAATAATTCAAGCGACTGTTGAAGTGAATAACTTTCTAAATTATTAAATAAACGTCTTCAAGATTGTTTGGTGTCAACACGATGTTATAAAAATGTAGTGTCTTAAAGATGTTGAACAATCTTAGATTGGTCAAGTTTTACAACGCAACTGTAGAAGGTATTAAACAGTTATAAGATAAATTTTTATAAAAGTCAATTAAATTCCTTTCATTTTATTCTAACGGCAAAAAAGCAGATTACGAGGGTGCTTTTAGTCTGGGTTTCAACGATAATGTAGAACTAACGTTGTTACATCAGAAGGCGTTAGTTGTCACGACTTAATAGCAAGACAAATGGGCAGACTTCATTAATGGCCGCGAAGTTGTCCAAGTGTGAGAATGACGAGAGATGTAAGCTCGAAGAAAAGTACATAGCTCACAAAGCAAGTGTCATTCAACAATTTTGAATGGAACTTTTGTTAATATATAGTTTACCTTGGTTTCATTGATTAGTGCGCGCAAGAAAAAGGATATCAGCTGAGCAATAATCAGCTTTTTCATTATGTGCCGTTAAAAGAAATATCAAGATTGTCTTGCAATGAAATGCTCATCATTAAAATAATTTACGTTTTTCGTTTGTTACCGTTCGGGATATCAAACCAAAAAGCGCTCGAGGAAATAAAAACAAAATCGTAATCAATTCTCCTTCTATTGTGTTCGCTTTTTTATTCTACTTTCGATTTCTTTTCTATAAAGTACCTATCTTGCTACTCGCTCGTTCGTTTCCAATATTTATTGCTTTTTTTGCAAAAGAAAAAATGAAAAACTATTAGTTCAGAACATGTCGCATAAGATACCGAGAGCTATTCAATCCTTGCTTTTGACGCATGCGAGTCAATTTTTGCACCGGATACGACACTTTTTTTCATCGTTTTTTATCGTTTTACTTTTTTTTTTTTTTTTTTTCAAACGATTGAAACGTGTTTAATAATCGGAGCGTCTTCTTCGCGATCGAAGCTCAATGAAACGACTGAAACTGTTGCACCGAAACGATCATGCTGCATTAGCTGTGTTCAACAAATTTGCGCACCCATGGCTATGTTCCCAGTCGCTCTATCGATTTAACCATTTCGGCATTAATGCGATATTTTTAATCAGATCGCAGTTAAAAATGTACTACCAAAGAAATAATTCAGTTTATTTTGGTATTCCTCATTTTCAGAAAAATAAATACGAATATGAAAATGCAGAAATAAAAAATCACTGCCAACTTAGAATTTCAAAAATTCCATTTGAGCATCGTATAAAATACGTTTTAAAAATTAAAAAAAAAACATACTTTTGAAAAAATTTAATTTTTAAACAATGACCAACGAGGGGGCAAAAATGGAATGAAATTCTTTCTCCGAAACAGCTTCCCATACTAAAACAGAGTAATTACGAGAAGAATATTCTATATAGGACAACGCAGAGCCAAGTGTAATACACTCGAGTTGCTTGTACCATCGCGTAAAGTAAAGTAACGTTGCCTCCGCCGACTAAGCAACTTTGCGAGTTCGCAAACTTCATCTAAGTGACATGCATGTCTGGCCGCATCCATGCATGATAATAGGCAAAATTCAAGAAACATTTTTTTTATTTGAAAAAAAAAAAAAAAAAAAAAAAAAAATATATATATATATATATATATATAAACAAATATAAACAAATTGATCGATTATCTGTACCTTAAATAAATTATTGTCTAAATCAGAGACAAATCAATTTAAACTCTGATTCCGTTAGAGACATAGTGTAAACCATACAATGAAACCATTAATTCAAGTTAGAGATTTGGTTGAGCGTGAGAACGACTGTGCACCGATTTGGTAACGTTAATGATGAGAACGTTCGTATAAACCGTCAATTGCATCGGAAATCGGGCTATTGAGAAAGAGATTGCGACTTGATAAACATGCATATGCTAGATAAACTGTGTATTTACAGCCTACGCCTGTGTAAATGTTTGCCGTTTTTGTGCTTAACAGGCTCTCTTTCATTCAATTTGTTTTCATAATACTGATCAAATCCCTTAATTGGGACCTTAAAATAAACGAGTGACTAATATTCTGAAATCGTTAATTCTTTAACTTTCAAACGTTTAATAACTTGTAGATAAATGGAGGATATCATTTTAAATGAAGGATTTTATTTTATTTTAATACTAAATTTTAATTTTATTTCAGATGCAGAACCTCAATTAGTGTCACAAAAGCCTGGATGTTTTTTAGAGCAACTTAAATTAATTAGGAAACTCAAATTCAATCAAATTAAAAAGTGTTTTCCCCTTAAAAACCTTATGATTATAATAAAAATGTCGTTTAGTTAGCAGCAGAGAGGTTGTAACAAAAACATTACCTTTTAATATATTCGAAACGTTAGCGAAGCTACGAGAAATTCAAGTTAAGGTCGAGGTCAGGGCATGGACCGACGTCAGCATCGTGTATTCGCATTGTATATGGTGCGCAGCTCATAAACTTTGGAAACAAGTTCCACTGTTGTAAAAAAAATTATTCATTTGTTTCAAACTGAAAAAAAAATAGAATTTCAGTTGCAGCTGCTTTCTCACTAGTGTTTTACATTTTTGATATATTGTGTCACCTTTTGACGGGTTGCAATAATTTTAAAAGTCGACGATTACAAACAATAAATAAAAATTCTGCGGTTTACTTTGTGGAAAAAATGATATACTAATCTCATATATTTAATTCGTGCGGATTTAAAATTCAATCTTTTTAGCCGCAATATCAACTGAGATGAAATCCCGTTTGTCGCCTAGGGTTATCTTTTATTGACAGTCAAAAAAGAAAAAAAATCGTGTACCTAAACCAAATTTGCATATCAAATTCACAGAAATGAAACAGCTTGTTATCTTGCTGATATCATTCGATTTGAATGGTTCTGAGCAAATTCATGAACAACATCTATCAAACATGAAACGTGTTTAACAAGCATGTTTGCGTTGCTGTAATTTGTTACTAATTATACCACATTATTGAAGCGGTTATTCGTTCATTTAATTAGTTCGACAGTAATCCGAAATTAACTTGTATAATTAATCTGGTCAATTTTTTTCCAACTCTCTAAATTCGGATAAGTGCACATCACTCACAAAAAGTGATTATACACATACAATAATCTTCCACTTATTGCAAAAAGTTGAAGACTTTGATTTTTTTTTCAGTGATTTTCACTTATTCGAATTTAGAGAGAATACAAATCAAAAGCTGAACCGATTTTCTTCCGACTTTACATTATTCAGTCTTATTCACTATAATTCGATTTCAATCGTTTTTTTTCTCAACCATGCCATTTTAGACGAGTAAATTTTACGTCATAAAATAGCATAAAGGTTTTGATATTAAATTACACGAAACCTCTATATTGAAAACCAATTTCTTATTCAGTAGAACTCGACCGACTCTATTTTCGAGTTTCAATGACACAAAGTCGATCACTCAGCGACTGTTATCGCTCGCATTTTTAATTAGAGGTGCAATCGCGTTATCGCAATAAGGGCACTAAAAATTAATCTTCTTGATAAAGCTTATTGTAGTGCACCTACAAAATTACGTTTTCTGATTTAGTTCTGACGTTTTACGTCTACCCTTCAGCATCAGATATTTTTTATCATTACCATTTACCAACTCGTAGAAGGAAAGAAAAAGTTGCGACTTACAAGTCGGAAAAAAAATTGATTCGGAAGATTGCGAAATAGTTTAAATTAAAAGTTAAGACCACAAATTTAATTTGTTTCGCGATAAAAAATCAAACGTATTTTATTTACTATTCTTGAAATCAGATTCCTTATTCAATTCGTTGGTTCTTCATGAAATCGAAAAGTAAATATTTCAGTGTTTGCGAGCGAAGTAATTTATCCGCAACAACATGAATCGGCGCATCGAGTTTCTGAGTATATACATTCGACGGAAATCAAGGACTCGGACATTCGGAGAAAAACGTTAGCAGCGCGTGATGTTATTTTTCCAGACGCATGATAAAGTTAGATTTTCATTTTGTTTTGCGTCACTACCAGTGACGGTTTCGTTGTCGACTTATCTGAAAGATAGAAGAAGATTTTACGGCTTCTTGGCCAAAGGATAGAAGGCCATCGTAATGAGAAACTACAAAATTAAATGGATGAAGGATTATACGACTATTTCATTCAGGATATAGGGTAATTGAGATGGTAGAGCCGATGTACCATTTTTTGCTCCTTCGCTTCAATTTTGTATATTTTTTTTTTATTAATTTTATCTATCTTGTTAGTAATTCTGTTTTCGTTTCAATTAACGACCGACAATGTTCTTTTTCAATTAAATTATTCAAGAATTTGAGTTTAATTATTAATTTTCAAGACAAATAGATTTTCTTTTAAGAAAAAAAAAATGAAACACAATAGACTTTAGTACCAAGCATTTAAATTCTATTATCGTGCTGCAAAAAGTTTCGTCCCTTCTCTGACGTACCATTAATAACTTAAATTGAGACTCTAAACGACTCGAGCGTCACCCGCAAAGGAATTCATCAAGAACCACGTGCACTCAAGTTTTGCATAACAGGCGAAGACAATGTATAAATCTCATGGGAAGAGTATTTCATTCATATTTCAAATAGAAAATTATATCCTCAAGAGAAATTTTGTCTTGAAAAAGGTGAACTTTTTGAAGCCAAAAATAAAATTTAAATATGAAAAGTTCTCGAGTGTCCTTAAATTTAATTAAAGTATTGTTAAAAAACAAAGTCCTTGAGTATAATCTGATCATAAAGGCCTCTTTCATTTTATACCATGTGAAAGTTAGGTACTAAAGTGAAATTTTTACGCCACGAGGAAACATTGTTTCTAAACATAAAAAAAAAAAAAACAAAATTTGTTTTCATATCAAATACATCGAAATAAAAATTTTTGGTTCAATATTGCTTCATCTTATAGGTTCAAAGTTAATGTAATGCTATTACACGATTGTAATAAAATTAAGTCGATCAAAAGATGTTTAACATCAAATTTATAAGTTTTTCAGGATAAACGTTATTACCTGAGCACAAAAAGTGAAACTAATCTTTGATGTAACATACTTTTGTTTAACGTTAAAGCTAAAGTGAAATCCTGTAAAATATAGTGTCGAAAAGTCTTTTTTTCTGTTCGTAAAAAAATTTAAATAGCAAAGTAAATGAAAAAATTCAAATAAAAGAACTCGTAACTCGCAAAAATCTTTGGAGGCAAGGCTGTGCGAAAATACAAGGGCGCATGTGCAGAGCCACGCGGTCACGAATGCTAATAGAGCAAAGGCGATGATTCGCGACACGCAACAAGTCGACTAGACTAGTCAAAAACTTTTTAAACAAGATCAAAGTATCTCCAGATCAAATCATCACATTTATAATTTAGAATACCTAGGTAGTTGAAGTAGTTGTGACACGTGGAATAATATGTGACGCTACTGAAATTGGATTTACACATTTAATCATAGTAATCTTATCTTTGCTTTTAAAAATATTTTATTTTTATAAAACAATTTCAATTTTTATAAAATAGCAAATTTATTCAAATTTTACAACTGTTATATATAATACTGGTAAATAACCAGTGGTTCAACTGGTTCAAATATTATAACAATTAAAACTTTTAGCAACAGTAATTTAGTCTATCATGAAAATGATAATTTTCGTTATAATTATTCCCAGCACCATCAATTAATTATTTAAGTTATTATAAAAATTTAAAAATTCTAATCAATTGGAATAATTCATTTGTTTGGTTGCTAATCATAACTATAATATATCTGATTAAAATTGAAAACGATGTCATTGGTATTGAATGTCAAATTAGGCAAAAATAAATTCCATACCTCTTGTAAGATGTAAACTTAATTACAGTGGCGCCATCATCCAAGCATGTAGTTAATAATTAGATTAACTCCGACGATAAAGCCGCATTTTCGTCTAATTAATATATGTTCGCTTGGTTTAGTGAGGGATCTATTATAATTCATTAAACATCCGGTATTCATATATCAGAGTAAGGGAATCAAGTCGATTCTCCATTTGAAACTAATAATTTGATAATTTCATTGACGTTTTGTTTACACGAGATATTCGTACTGAAAAATAAAAACAAATATATAAGAAAGTAAGACCGTTGTACAAACATTTTCTAAGCCGAATCAGCGTTGTAACAGTTGCAGAACAAATAATTAACAAAGTTTCTCTCCGACATGTGACACTAGTTCGTCGGACATAAAAGAGACTGACTCAATAAAAATATTCGAGAAATTGCTGTTTTTCTAGGGTGATTTAACAATTTGTTAAAATCAAATCACGATAAATTACACAATTAAAATTGTAACCTTTATAAATAGTAAATAAAGTAAAAAAAAATGAAATTTGAACGAAATTTTTATGATTTTCAGGAACAATTGCTAAAAAAATTAGGAAAGAATGCACATGCATTTTCCATGACATTGACAGCATTGGCGCCACCTTCTGTTCAACTCGTTCCTGCCAAGGAATACAACGGAGCACCCATAGGAACTAGCTATGAAATTCGAATTTATGTTGGTGAGATTGTTTGTTTCGTATTTTATTTACATTGAAAAGAAATTGAATCAGTTGAGGAAAATTATTAAAAACTGACTTGCAGAAAATGAAGTTGTGTTTGAAATACAAAGAGCTTTTAATAAAAAAGTGAATGTCATGTAGAACACCTTGATCATACGAATTCAATATGAAAAGTGACATACCGTTTTATTTTTAAAATTCTCAGCTGAATTTTGTTTCGCTTGAGGAGATTTAAAAAAAAACTCCGACCATTCGCAACTGCAGCCATGAAATTATTATCAAACGTTACTCACGTTTGACCAATAACAATAAGAATCCAAGGAACAGTGGGAAATTTAAATTGCCTACAAACAGTGAGTCACTGCATTGTCTAAAATGCGTCGTAAGAAAATTGCTTCGGGAAACTTAAAAGCTTTCTTTTTTCAAATGATTCCAGCTGTTTCTGAAATTGAATTAATATCATATTTCATATTATTTAATAAAGAAATAAATTTAAAACATTGCATAGTATCATGTAACAAGCATAAAAGAAGTTTTCGTAATTTTAAAATTGTTACAGCGGAAAAGCCGGATGAGAAAACAACTCGGAAAACGACGTCGTTAAAAATGGGTTTGAGGGTCATTCAAGGACCTAATTCACCTTATTTGCCAAAAAATCCACTGTATAACGTGCCTTTCAGTAACGACCCTAAACAAGAGACGAAAAAAAGGGATAGCAAAATTGATAACTCAAAAACCACAAGCATACAGCAAGACATCATCAGTACTAACGGTAAGATCTAATAAAGAGTTCATTAAATTGCATAATTTCCTTTTCCCCTCACATCTCTTGTTCTTATTGCATTTTGACTAATTACGAATATCACGTTGAAATGCATTGTTTGTCATCAAAAAGGTTGGGGGCGAAATTTGAATATCAGACATGATCAGGCTAATTAAAATGCATTTTATGAAAATATAAATTTCTAATTGCATTAAAACATGTTTCATATTAATAACTTTCCTAATAACACTGACATAAGTATTTATTAGCCATCGTTACAGTGGTTTCGTCTGTGTTTATTTATTAATAAATATAGTTCATATTTAATTACTAATTAAATTTGATAACATTAATTAAAAAAAAAACATCTACCAAGGATTAAAGTTCTATTCTTTAAATAAAAATTAAATGCATGTAATGTGCAAAAACACATCTATATTTGCATACAAATTATGCACAATGCATGAAGAAATGGAATATTTTTTCACATTTTATTTAAATTGTAATTAAAAATGCGTTTATATTCTACGAATTAAAATATTTTTATTTGTTTTTCTCAAAAATTGCGACCAAAATATATTTCACTGTCAAATAATATGAATCATAAGACTTATATTTGGATTACAGAATCCAGTATGTCACACGCAGTTGTAGAAAAACGGTTTCATCTGAGCGGAGGTCGGATCCGACTGGAGGCAAGTTTAGATAGGTTGACGTATGGTCACGGAGACCTCATCACCGTAAACGTTAATGTAACGAACAACAGCACCAAGACCATCAAAAGGGTAAAGGTAACGTTTTTTGATTCCATATTTTTCTACAAATATTTATTACTTGGGTTGTAAGAAACAAATTCGTTCGTTTCTCTTTTCATTTTAAACAATCAAAACGTACTTACTAAATTGAAGGTGGTCGATCATAATATAATAAATAATAAAAAGCTCTGTTATGCCCAACCAATATACGATTCAATGAAACTGAAACAAAACCTAGCGCGAGGATAAACACCAGAAATACAAATAATTGAAATTAGAGCAACGCTCAACGTCAAACGAATCCAAACTTGAACATTAACTGTGGTTGACGTGTATTGTTGGCAGTTTAAAGTTCGATAGTTATGCTCGGGCATCGAGTACCATCACAATCATTGGCACAACAAGTCGACAAACAAGAACGCCATTTTGGTGATAACGAAAACCAACGCAACTGAGATGGTTCTCTGGGTAATAAACAACAAACAGAAATTCCCAAAGACATTGCTGTCAATTCAGGCAAAAGTTCATCTGACTTGATAAACGATGAGCCGATTGTTTTCTGCTAGTAATTTTGAGAAGAAATTTTAGAAGAAACCAAACAGACTGAATCTCGAAAGAATATTTTATGAAAACTTTTGTAATTTGTGTAAACATCCTTATTTTGTATCTAGATGTTATATTCTTTAAATTTGTAGATAACATTTCATGAGATATTAATTTTGCTAATTAATTTGAACATTTGAACAATCTGTATTTTGCACCGAATGAATAATTGAATTCAGTTCAATTGATAGATTTTAAAATTGTGCTTACAAACGTTATTTAACTCGTCATTAATATTTTATGAGGAAAATGTTGCAAAGCTTGAAATCGTTAGTACAATATTAGCATATTGTAACATTAAAATGGTATACCGTAAAACTAAATAAACGTTGAATTGTTGTGTTAAGATTCTTCATTTGAATTAAATAATATCATTATACTCAATTCGTTAAAATAATGTTAGCTTTGGAATGCCATTCGCAGTTATATGTTTTGAGATTGTTGCAGTTCATATTAGTGTGATATATTAAATTACACCGTCGCTGTAACAAGTATTCGTGAAATGTATTCGTTCGTTTAATTCAATTTAATCAAACGAACAAACGTTGTTGAAGGTACAAAAACTCGTATTGTTAATTGAAAAAGCTCATCTTGATGCAGATCAGTAGAAAAAGTCAACTGCAGTCAGACTCTTCGAATGAATTTAGAGAACTAATGAAAAAAATTTTTTTGTTTGTTCAGGATGCTTTTCTATTGTTGATAATAAGTGAATATATCATGATTAAAAATACAATTTTTCAATTTCTGATACAACCGAATTCGATAGCTTTTGTGCTTTGGTTTCACAAACGAAAGCTAATATTTCATTACAAAAAAAAAAAACAATACCTTTTCTTATTTACTAACAAGTTTTAACATTAACGCAAAGCTTGAAAGTTGTTCATTCGACATAATACAAATATGATAAAATATCAATCGACAGAAAACATAAAATTTGAAATTATAAATTATGATACTCACATTACAGTATCATTATTTTGACATATCGGCAAAATAGAGCGGTACGATTTGCGCAAATTTCATTTGTTTCCTCTAAAATGAAGAAAATCACATTCCATAAATCTAAACATTGAAATGACAAATAAAAAACTTAAAATTAATGCATTTCAAATCTTATACAAATGAAATGAAAATGAAAGAGAAAAAGAAATGATCTCCCAATTATATTTCCTTCGAAGAATACAACTTTATTTATAAATTAAATTTGGAGTTGAAAATATTATACGTAGATAAAATATTGTTCGATAGGTGCTCGTGAATCAGCACGTGGACGTGTGTATGTTTAGTAATGGCAAATTCAAAAATACGGTGGCAGAGATCTCGTCAACAGAAGGATGCCCTGTTGACCCAGGCTACACTCTCAGCACCAGCTACAGCCTCAAACCAGAAAAAGGTTCAACGAAAAATTGGATCGCCCTTGAAGACAGCTTCGCGCAACCCGGAGCCATACTTGCGTCAACCGTCATATGCTCAGGAAACGAACCTGAAGATAGAAACGTTTTTGCGATATACGTTTCTTACTACGTCAGGGTAAGTACAATTTTTCATATCTTATAATAAAAAAATACCTATCGTAAAAGCACCAAACAATAGGTTTAACGTTTTAGATTCAACCAAGTTTCTGGTAACAAGAAATTATACAAAAATATTTCATTTATTCCGCTTAAAAAATCCCTTGAGAACAAGATTTTAAATGGAATTTGTTTTCAAAAAGAAAACCTCAAGGAAACGTTTTCTTGCAGATACAACTTTTTTTGAAACCATAAAGATAAAGAAAAGATTATTTCTAAAATGTAACATTTTAGTATTTCAAAAGAGTTTTTCTAGTCCCTCGAGAACGAGAACAAAAAAAAATACGCTGAATATGGAAAATAAGGATCTTTAATAATCCGAGTAAAGTGACTCATTTGGAACAGAAAGCTTTTAGATTCACGGCAAAGGTAACTTATCTTTAGATCTGCGTGATTCATGTCAACGCAATTATTTCGTTGTTATTCACGAATTTCAGCGCTCACTACAAGCGGGCTTTCAATTCAAAAAGGCCAATCAAGTTTACCATACGAAGCGAGCAGAATTAATTGAACAAATTGGTTTATTGATTAGCAAAGATACTTGTTCACTGTGCGATTCATCCTATGATTCTTTTTTTTTGTCAACTTAACTTTGAATTTGAATTCGGATAATACGTCGGGCACGACTATAATGTAACTTTTTTTTTATCAAAGTTGAAAGCTGTGATATTCCTTCTGTCTTTAATTTTCAATTCAAGTCATCAGTTCTTTTTTGTTCCTTTTCATGTTTGCAGGTAAAACTCGTAATATCAACAATAGCTGACAAACTTCGTGGTTCAGTGTTCGTGGATCTGCCATTCAGATTGATGCACAGTACAGCAGATGTTGAAGAGATGATCCGGCCCCCTGTGACACGAGTAACGCCACGTAATTCGACCGATGAGGTACAGACCAAAGTTTTAAAGAATTTTGTCAGAGTGCCGAAGCAAAGTTTAATTGAAGATTATGAAAAATCAAAGAGCACCTGAGAGGAGGTCGACGTCCTCGAAACCCAAACTAGCAACAGGACCGACAATGAGGACGGCGAGAAAACGAGAGATGTTAAAATCACATGTGCGGATCAAGGTTTTAGCATCCAAAGGGCGTGGTGCTGCTTCCGAAGAGCGTCGTAGTTTACCAAAGAAAAGGTGTTGTTTGTTATAAACTACTTCGTTGCGACTGAAAATAATTTTTGTAGTTTGAATCTGCTGTAATTTTGTACGCGAGATTGTTTTGTCTGCAGAGGAGAACTGTTAGAGTTTGTTCGTTGTTGAAAGACTATTTGACATTTTTTAAAATAACTTTGAGACTATTCCGGAAGGTTCTAACTGTATCTGTACCTGTTTTATAACGACTACGATAGACATAAGATTTTGTTTAAGGAATCAAAGTTGTACTTATGGGTCAAATCTAAAATCAAACTTGGCTAATCCGGGTTTTATCAAAGAGGATGGAAGACTGGTTTGAAAAAAGACACGTTTTATACATAGTCTTGAACGAAGTGTACATAGCCGTCGTGTTGAAAGCCGCGTGTCCCCGGAGATTACTAGATGTTCGCGAGTGATCCGCATGGATTTGTAAAGACGCTTCGAGTCAACCACTTTGACTGTGCAGCTACGATTTTTCTGTCGCTTGGACAAAAATTGCATTAAAACTTTTTGATAAAACGTATTACGAAACTTCTAACCATTAATTATATCTTCCTTACCCTCCAACTTTGTTGCAAAATTAATTGAAACTTGTTTCCATCATATTTGCAAACTGTTTTATCCATTTCCTCCCCTCCCTCATTTCCTTTCATTCTCTGTAAACTATTTTTAGATGATACCTCTTGAATTAAAAATAAAGTCAATTGTAAGCGTCAAAAAGACTTGTTTGAATGAAAGTTCAACTTTATTTATCACTAGTTAAGACAAGTGCAATTCGTATAGAAACAAAACTGTACAATGTAATTTCTTCAGCAATTAAAATGCAATTTACTACTATACTAAAAGTCTTTGTACCAAGAATCTTTGTTGAAAACATAAAACTACATCAATTCATCTTTAATCAAACTAACAAGAGACTTGGTATGCTCTTGACGAAATGATGCTCTACTGTTAACGACGGAGTACCATGTATTTTTCTGAAATATTATGCCAATCATTTATACGTGGCCGCTCGATCGTTTATTTCTGTCGTGTACCTACTTGGCCCACTCTAAGCGTACGTGTATGTGCTCGCGCAGGCATATGTAAATAATATCGCTACTGCCATTCTCAGAGACAGACAACGTGTATAACGTAAATGTGCTTCTCGCATTCATGTCCAAATCTAATAGCTTCTGGTCTGCATTAAATGCAGCATCTCACTTATTCAAGAAATTCAATTATTTTACACAATGTGCTAAAACACCCTTTACAAAATGTATTCAATGTTGTAATATATCTATATGGATTTGCTGTCAGATGAAAAATACTGTAAAAATGAACGATCTATTCATAAATTTGTTTTGCTTTGTCCATGGAACAAAACATTTTGTTATACGATCTTTTTTATAATATTCCCAATGATGTAGCATTGACGTGAAACATAATTTTGAAATAATGGTAATGATTGTTTGCTCACCGTGATAAGCGCAAGCTGCGTTACCGCGAACAACTTGTTTGCTACTTTTGTTTGTGCTATCCGTCACAGTAATAAGGATATATTTGAAGGTGCCACTGGGATCGATGTCAACATCAGCGACTTTATCCAACGACTCAGACATTTTAGATGAAAAGTATTTTATATCACTCGAAGCTGTAAATAAAACAGAGATGCGTCAATATTTATCTCGTAATTTGAATATGAACGATTGTATTGAAACTTTAATCCGTGTACATTTTTTTATTTCATAATTTAATAACATTGTATTAATGATAGAAAAAGTGTGCCGTGATAAAATGCAAGTAATCAGTCTAAGGGTTGTAAAAATAGTGTCGTCAACTGTAACTTGATTTATTTAAATAAATTATTTACAAAACAAATGTAACATTCTCTTTGTTTTGATTTGTTTAATTGCAAAAAATTACATTTTATTTAAATCTCCGCAACGTAAATTGTAAAATTGCAAAACAAAATTAATTTCAAACTCGACTCTCAATCATTTAATTCATTTCATTGAGTAAATAAAATTTGTTAAAATTTGCACAAAAAGTTTTATATGCTTGTACATAACCTGTCTGTCGAATTTATAAATATAGAATTTGATTTCGTCGGTCACTTATAACCATTAATTGTTCTAGAATTACTACACGGCGAAAGTAAAACCACTTAATCATTTATTTGTCTATTTAAATAAATCATGTGTTACCGTAACGAATAAAATGCCGGGTTGAACGTAGAAACAATCTGAACTTCATAACAATCCAATGCACTCTACTTTCATGTCATACGTCGCGCATCAGGAGAGCATGTCGAATGTCAACATAACCTCAAATAAAAAGACAGTAAATGTTTGACATGCTCATTTTATAAACAATAATTATGAACAATACACGGACAGTGGTAACAAGAGACGCACGGTTAATCTGGAAAGCCCTTAATGGAGTGTTTGCAATTTATAAACCAGCAAAAAGCTCAATTGCTACAATCAAAAGTGCAGTTGCAGGCAACATAATTCGAGGTTTGTATTATTCAAAAATGTCAAACAAAAACCAAACTTATTATTAATTGATTGGGAGGATAATTTTGTCATTTCTAAATTTAAATTTAAAAAGAAGGTGGGTTATGGTAATTATAATATGTGGGGTAGTATGTGGCACTACTGAAATTGGGTCTTTATTTATAAAATTTTGTTAAAAGAATTTTAAGCTTTATTAAATAGCAAATTTATTAGTATCACGATTACCTTAATTGTTATTTTTTTTAGATTTAAACAAATTGGATGTCCGACCGCCAAACAACTACGTAAATATTATTGGCGAAACAACAGAAGAGATGCAAGTGGTTGTGCAACCGAATTTGGCAGACGATGTAAAATTTGTTGGTCCTCGTTACCTACCACGAGATTGTAAAATTGCTCACAAACATCAATTAGCCTTCGAAACTTCAGGAGTTCTATTATTTGGAATGAAAGAGGGTGTACAAATGCTCCAATATATACATCAAGGTCAACCAACAAGAACATACAAAGTGACAGGGAAACTGGGCATTGCAACTTCCACGAGTTTCGCGTCAGGAAAGCTCGTGGAACAATCATCGTATAATCACATCAAAAGAATCACCATAGACAAACTATGTGCTTCTTTACAATCATCGCATCAAAAAACCATGTTTCTGTAAGTTTTTTCTCTTCTTTTATTTATATCTTTTGATTTTCAAAGATTAATTGTTGTTCGAAATTTTTATAAATTAAAAGTTCAATTTAATTACAACGTTAATTACCCTTTCTAGGTCAGCTGGAGTAGATATGCAAAGTCAAACAGCTTATGATTTAGCGAAACAGGGTCTTCTCAGGCCAGCAGACAGGAATACTCCTATGATTTATTCGATAAAGTGTACAAACTTCGAACGTCCTTACTTTGATTTAGGTAGGAAATTGTAGTTTTCAGTCTGAAATGTATTATGGAAAATGTATGGAAAAAATGTTTGATCATCTTATTCAAACTAACTTCATTTGTTACAGAAATAGTGTGCATAAATGAACATGAGAATTATATAAAAGAACTTGTGGACGAGATGGGAGTGCTTCTCAAAAGCTCGGCAACTTGTACGAGAATACAGTTAATAAGATATGGACTGTTTAACAACGACCTTGCTTTATTATCAAAACACTGGACGCTTGAACATATTTTAAATAATATTCAGAATTGTCGAGAAATATTAGAGAAAAATAAGTTTTTACTTAACCAAACGAGCCCTCATCTTGTTGAGGGAATTAGACAATAAATTTGTATCATATAAAATTGTTTTTATTGAGTTATTAAAATTAACACCCAATTAACATTGAAATATGAGCCAACATTAATTTACAAAACTAAAGCTTATTTACAACTGACGTAGAATATCCTAAAAGCACCATTCAACGAAATTAAAAACATCTCATGTTGTAAAATATTCATCATCATATGTGGTGATATATTATTTTTGAACAAAAAAATAAAAGACAATGAAAAAACCAATCGCATGACATTTGGAAATATGTTTATATAATATTCAAAATAATTTAAAATTCAAGTTGTGCAATGGAAAATGAAATTAAAAGTTCATAATTTCTATTTTATTTTTAAGTGGGAATCGAAAAGTGTTTTTCAGTAAAAATATATCGTTCAATAAAGACTATCAACTATTGATTATGTATCTGTGTTAAAGAACTTTCAATTGAATACTGAATTGGGACAGTCTTAATATCTCAACATAGAAGTAACCAGACAAATATTACCAGTAAACTAACAAATATGTTTCTTTCCAATTAACTCATAAATCAAATAATGAACTAAATTTCTAATCAAATAATATAATAAACTATAAAAATTGATATTTTGTCAGAACCTTAAAATCAATTTTAGATTCTGAAACAAGCTCCAATATTCACCAGACTTATACTAGCACTGTTATTTCAAAATTGATAATTGCAACAAATGCTTAAACGTTTACCATATGCTCTTCGATTTCTTAGGCAAAACATTACTTGACTTGTATTGTGCAGGTATTTTATCTTCATCGTCGCTTTCATAGAAGTTTCCTTTTCTCTTTCTGTCATGCCTATCTCTCCGTTTAGATGGAACAGGATCGGGAGAATCATCCCTTTTCCTCTCATCATCAGAATCTGAATCTGAATTATACTTGAAGTCTGAAACAGAGTCCTTATCACTACCTTTGTCGTCATCTGAGCGGCACTCATCAGAATCAATTTTCTTGCTGCTATCAGACTTCTCGGCGTCTTCTGCTTTACAATCTTTCGACTCAGATCTGCGTTTTCGTTCAGAGTGTCTTTTGCGTTCGCTTTCTCTTCTGAATCTCCGGTCGGAACTGTCGTAACGGTCGCGCGAAGTCTTATCTTTCCAGTCACGTTCTTTTGAACGACTTCGTCTTCTCCGACCGGAATCCGAATCGTCCGAGTAATCTCGATTTTTAGAGTATCGATTATAAGGACGTTCTTTGGACGTGGATCTTTGCATTTTCATGCTCTTAGCAATCACACGTTTTTGATGATCCAGCTGAGGGAACAAATCTGTACAAAACATAATTTTCATTATTTTTATGAACCGTAAATAGAGCTTGCATTTTATAGTTTATAGTATTAAGAAAAACTGTGTAATAAGAAAACCCAAAACGATACCTTGAGACTTTTCTAGAGCTTCTTTGGCAGAATTCATCTCGGCTTCCTGAATGCTGTGACCAGACGCTTTAGCTAAACGTTTACCTTGAAAATAAACCGCGACAGTGTAAACTCGAGTGTTAGTTGGTCCTTTGCACTCGATAACCCTGAAAGATATGAACGAATTTAATAAGTTAATAAGAACCGAGTGACAAGAAATTATCATAAAATATTGTTGGTTTCAGATCAAGTTGAACTTACTTATACAAAGGAATATCTGGCTCTCCACCGTCCATGGTACGCAATGTGAGACAGCACTGCTGTAACTTGCTTTTTGGATCGTTCCAGTCCTGGTTCATAATGAAATCTTTGAGACGTGGGAAGAAGCAGACGTTACAAAATACAATACAGTATTTAAGGCCTTTGTCAACGTAAAGAGCTCCCAAAAATGCTTCAAGTAAATCTGCTCTGTCTTTAGTTTTGAGTTCGGCTTTAGGATTTCCATACAAGGCATATTCTGTCATACCCAAATCATCGCACACCACGGCTTGTGTTTTGTTATTGACTAGAGAACTTCTTAGTAACTGAAAAGGAGTTTATCGCATTCTGATTATTCATCCTTTTAAGAACGTAAACATTCTTTTAAAAGTAGACGTTAAGATACTTACGGATAAATGGCCTTCATGATGTTCAGGAAAATACTTGTATAAATACTCTGATACAATAAGTTGTAGAACGGTATCTCCGAGGAACTCTAGACGCTGATTTGAACCAAGCGTCAAATTTGTGAAACCAATTCTACGGTCCGTGAAGGCTCTGGCTAGTAATCTGATATGCGTGAAGTCCACTCCTATTGTTTCTTC
Organism: Trissolcus brochymenae; assembly: GCA_030523145.1. NCBI lineage: Eukaryota > Metazoa > Arthropoda > Insecta > Hymenoptera > Scelionidae > Trissolcus > Trissolcus brochymenae. The sequence goes on from JAQQRF010000531.1 coordinate 114,518, forward strand.
GAACTTGGTCAATTTCTAGAAAAATTATCATCAGTCAAGTCACTTTTTTTACTAAAATGTAAAAGAAAGCAGCAAGTGTTTTACCTGCAGTAACTCAAACTTTGGGATCCACTGTCTATCGCCCATAGGTTCCTGTTCCTGTAAAGGATGTTTTGGATAATTAACCCAAACCTTCATCAACTCGTCTTCTTCCTTGAAAAGTGTCCCGCCGAATACCCGGTCAGCTATCTCGATTCCTCCATCCAAAAACAAAGAACCCACGAGAGCTTCAAAACAGTTCGCCATTGCATGTCTGAGTTCTAAATCGTGACACAGGTCGCTTCCGTGGGCGTATAACATATACTGCTCTAAATTAAGTTTCTTTGCCAAAACTGCTAGGTGCTGGTTTTGGACAATGGCCGCTCGGTACGTTGCCAGCCCTCCTTCCTCAAGGTCCGGAAACATATGAAACAGATGTATCGATGTAAGGAATTCAACGACAGCATCTCCCAGAAACTCGAGCCTTTCATTGTGGGCAATCGAAGATTCAGTCTCTCGTCTTGCTCCGAATCTCGACATAATGTTTATCAGAGTGTTGATACCCCTCTTCCTCGTGTTCATGTAGTGAATCCTCCGATCGCCATATTCTGGCTGCCTGATCCCACAATTTGTGAGAGAATTTCTTGCATGATCCGGATTGGTACCAAAGTTCTCCCTATAACTCGGGTGGGTTAAGGCTAGTTGCAACAGGTGACGATTCTTGAACTCGTACTTGAGAATCTTCTCCAAATTATCGAGAGACTTGTGGAATCTCAGATGACAAACTAGCACGGGGATCAGCATCGCATGCTGCACAATGTCGCACATAATACCCGTTCTGTAGAACCCTTTAGCACTTACATCGACCGTCACGTCGCGTTTCATCTTGCTTTGAGTACGAAGTTCCTGTAACTTGTTTTCCTTGGCCTCAAGCTTTCGCTTGTCCTCGTAAGACGGCTTTGGCATGTTCGCCAAGAGATGACGAAACTTAACATAGTCGCGCCATGCTTTTTGGTAGCTAAAAAATGAAATTTATTTTAACATACAAACTTTAAAAATAGTTCGGTCCAGTTAAGATTGTTTTCCACTACTTACTCCGCGTTGCCAGCATAACTAAGCTGGGGTGGCCTTATACCAAAATGCACAATCTCCGGATAACCCAGTTCTCCAGGTTTGGGAGGGGTTGCTGTGTTTCTGTCCAACTGGTCCACTCGGACGCTACAAGGTTTTTTACCGGGATAGGTCACCACCATGCCTTTGACTTCGTCCGCAAAGTCCTGCCACTTATACTGAGGCATTTCATGCAACATTGGCAGGTCCTCCTCCTCTATTAGCAGAGTACTGCTTTTTATGAGGTAATTCAACACTTCATTCATTGACAGGATTTCTTGACCGCTGTCCGGCAGGTCACGGACGAAACGCGGCATAAAGTGAAACTGGTCACACCCTGATGAATTCTGAGCAGCGCGAAGGTCGAAGTCAACAAGTTCCAAGATTTCCTTGAAAAGATATTCCTCTGCAAAAAAAGTACATAATTTTATACCTCAATGAAATTATCATAATTTAATTTATTATAATTTTCAATCAAACTTACTGAAATAATCGAGTTCCCGGATAGTAAAATTGTCCGGCAGCTTTTCTTCGATGTAAAGTATCGTGTACTCGATGTTGAACCTTATCACTTTACAAGTTGGCAATTTTACCAGAGGAAAATGAGACAGCATGGAAAATCCTTCGAAGATAAATTCGTGCTCGTCGTGTTTGATAATCGTAGGAGTTTTCGTAAGGAAATTCGTAGGAGGACTGATGGTGATTCTATAATGGTACAGTCTGTCGGCATTATTTGAGTCCAGGTCGCATTTCATGAGCTCGCCTTCTCCAACGTAAATACCGTGTCTTATTCCAGACCTCCGTGATTTCGCACTGCATCTGCATAAGGGACCGTCGTTCATCTGTAAACAAACAAAAAGATTTGCTAGAGTTTTTATACTTTTGTATTGTTTTTGTATACACAAATATAACGTCACCAGTGTAACTGCCGCTACAAATAGACAAATAAATAAACAAATTGTTATTATGGAATAATGAAATTCACCTCTCCAGGATCGTTGAACCACAACTCTGGATGCAACCTCTGCGGGTGTTGCTTTTTCGCCATGAGCTCTTCCATTGTCCTGTCGTCCTCATCAATAGAACTCTCACTGTCCGAAGAGCTACTGCAGACCTCTGTCTTATGTCTGCACAATTTTGTGCGTGTCTTCCTCGGCGGCGGTTCGTAGGGCGTTTGTTCGGATTTAGCGTTAGCTGCCCTCTCCAGCAGAAGCTTCTGGAAATATTCACATAGCTCCTTCTGTTTGCTCGTCGCCCTCATGATCCTCGGATTGTTGTCATCCCTGGAGTAATACAAGTCCGCCGGCGCCGTCCTGGTCCAGATCTTTTTCTCATTTTCAATAATGCCCTCCAGACCCAGTGCGCTCAGCTCATCCATCTTCTTTACCATGTCATTGCTGGTGGCGCAGTAGTTACTCCGATACTTCTCCAAAAGGTGTTCCCTTTCGCTCAGCACTTTTGGTTTTGGACTAGAATGTCTAGGACTCTGATCGCGAGACTTGGACCTTCTTTTGCTCCTGCTTCTATAACTCCTGGCGGCACTTGGGGATCTGTACCTATGCCTCTTGTCTCTATGACTGTCCCTGTCCCTCTCCCTGCTATATCTGTCTCGTCTATAAGAGTCTTTACTGCTGCTCCCACTGTACCTATCCTTGTACCCATCTTGACTCTTGTACGAAGACCGTCCAGAATCTATTGAACTGCTCCGATTATTCTCATAGGGTTTAACACTTTGACTTCGTTCGGGGTAGTAAGAAGGTTTTCTCTCGGTTGCGTTGTAGGTTCTTGATTTCTGTGATGAAAAAGGACAGCCAGAGGGCTGGTTCCAAGTGCTGCTTTGGGGCTGTTGGTAATTCGTCTGATACATCGGTGGCATCGAGTAGTTGGTGGCGGGGTAAGGTGTCTGGTACCACTGACTTGATTGGCCCATTCCTGGCGGAGGGACGGATAAGTTTGGAGGCGGCAGCGCAGCTGCTGGAGGGTACGACGGTACGATGTTTGGTGGAGGAATGTCAGGACGAAATTCGGGCACCATCGAATTGGGGATCGGTGGCGGTGGCACACTGTACAATGAAGGATTCAACTGCGTGTCAGAGTTCTCCGCAGGGTAGTAACCCTGGTTTGTAGGAGCGTTCCAGTAATAAGGCGTCTCGTTCATCGTTGATTATCCGAGGTTTTCTAAATCAGAAAATAACAATGAAGTTTTAATAATATAAACAGATGTTGATTTTCTACGTTTCTATTCCTCTGTTTGGGTACTTTCCATCGTATTTGTATGTCAACATTTTTTATCATGTTGTTTTTCTTTTTAAATGCTTTTATTCATTCTTTTTTCACTTCATCTTTTCTGTTTTGACGAGTCTATTTTTGTACAAAAACAGTATAAATGTGAAACAAAAACAAAATAAGTCGCAGAAAACTTAGCACTGTCCATTGAACTAAAATATTCATGATGGTTATATATGAAATGGCAACATTGTTGAAACAATGAGAGAAGTAACATTGATTAACTAAGGTTGATTAGAAAATCAATCTTGAGGTCTTGGATGGAGTGGAACATTTTGATAAGTTATTTTCAAAGAAACGGGAAAATGTTTAAACAAATCGTACAGCCTATTGTAACAACTACTATTGTAGCTCGCAACAATGTCATTTTAACCTTTGTTTACAATTCTTTGAGTTACTTATTTTGTTGAATAAATTGTTACATCTTACTCACCTTCTAATCTGAACTCCCACTCATTACTGTGTTAAATTTCAAACATACACTGCTGAGGATTTGACATATAAAAAAATATAACTGAGTAGGCGATTCTAAAATTACTCCATAAGTCGATCAAGTCAAATAACGAAACCTAACCTTCGTCAGGTAAAGCGAGAGAGATGGTGTGCAAGAGAGACGGAGAATCAAGTTGGCAGTGCCGACGCAGCGGTAAAATTCAAAGAAACAATTTACACAAATTTAACCCAGAATGAAAATACAACTTTATATTTATAAAAGTTTATAAACATTGTTTAAACTGTTTAACTCCATTTGGATTTTTTCGTTTTGGTACGTTTTCTTTTTGATCGTCTCAATCTTTTAAGCGTTTTAATTCTGTGCTTTTTTTTCGGTTTTTGTTGCGTGGGCTTCGCGCAGATTTGCTGCGTTAAATTGTGTCTAGAATTGTTGTAGTTTATTCTGTAGTAACCGCGATGCTGGGACAGTAATCCAAAATCGAGCCCTTTTTGCAATACATTGTACAACTGAAATTAAATATTTTAAAATAAAGTTAATAAAGAAATATGAAAATAATTTAAGACAATATGCATTTAAACTGAAACAACAATGAAATCGAAAGAAATTTTGATAACCTGACGTTTGACTGTAGTTTCTGTAAGACCATAATTGGTAACAATATAATTGATGATGTCCTTTACTGAGACTCCACGGGTATATTTTAACTTGTTGATCACCTTCACGACGGCTAGAGGCTCTGCTGTTTCTGAATGTTGAATCATCTTAACTCACAATTTTGGCATAAACGAACGGATCTGAAAAAAATGACGCACACATTTCACAAGTCGGTACTCGCATTTCAAGCATAAAAGCTGTGATCGAGTTTAAGTTGACTTACTTAAATAGTCATTCACTGAATTAATTTATTACGATGAAAAAGACACGAGTAGTTTCATTTTATTCAACTGTTGTGACAGGAAAATGATTGACATGTGTGAATTCGGACCTGACTGTCATTTGTCTCGGGTCTAAAAATGTTGAATGTTATATATTAGTTGAATTTTCATTTTATAGTTTGGTCGTAAGAAAACGTGAGGAATTTTGTATTGTAATGAGGCTTTTGTTTTCAACGTCTATTTATCGTTCGATTTATTTGTAGAAATAAAGAAACATATCGATTACAGAAATCGCATCCCATTTATAACTCGCTTCTCATTATTCAATTGACTTAATTGAAACGCTCAATTGTACACTCGCAATCACTTGCACACGAAATACATGTATGATTCAACTATAAATATTAATTCGATTCAAATATTAACAGTAGATATCCCTTTTATTTAGTTTATCATTTTTTTATCTATTCAAGTACACCGACAGTTTAGTTTGTTTCTGTAGTTTTTGTGTGTTTTATCGAATCAACAATCACAATAAAGTTATAGTGAAAGAATATATTAAAAATATTTTTTTCGAACATCGCAGTCGTAAGGTCTTACAGATGAAGTTGAAATGGAATGAAGAATATTATGTTAATCTGTCTGCTCGGATTTTTATAATTGAACTGTCACTATTGCTGTACGCTGATTTATTCAATATATCTGTTTTTGTTATTGCATTTACAATCGTTGTACTTATCGTTTTTGTTTGAGCTTGTATATACAATACTTGAATTATTTTTAATTTAAAAAAGCAGCTTATTATAATTGCAATATTTTCTTTCACTAAAACCTATTTTAGAGCCATTTTTAGTATACATTCAACAAATAAGAAATATTAAGTATTAATTGATAATATTTTGTGCTCCTATTATACACAGGTAAAAAATATTCACTTTTACGGACGAAAAGTTTCAAATTGAAAATATATTCTACTAAAGAATATAATAAGTATTCATTGAACTACACAATGAGTAAAAAATATAATTTTACTTTTCAATTGAAAAGATCATTTTTAATACATGTAAACAATTATTTGCAATTAAAAAAAAATAATGCTGGATAAAAACGACAAGTTGCAATAATGGAATTGTATCTATATACAAAGATACTACACCAGACATATGGGATTTATACTTTTCGTCCATTTCATCATCTAGGGATGAGTATTTACATTTTTGATTAGTGAGAAAGGTAACAATTGCATCATATGCATAACTATACAACCAGTCATACAAATAGCAATTCCTCTTTAAATCAATAACAAAATTTGAATCGATTGAAAAAACTCCCAAATTCCATTTTCATTATACACCTATAAAAACTTGGCAAACTGTGTTGATTTTTTTGTATTGTATGTAATAAATTTTTCCACCATGGTTTTAATAAGATCTTTCAAGCTGGAAGTAACTGCAGAGTAGAAAAAAATGTTAACCGTTCATAAATTTTTCTATGAACTTGAAGCGAATGTTAAAAATAAAATTGTCATTATCACTTGAATCTGCAGTATTTCCTTAAAATTATACATTGACTCGGAAACTTAAATCGATGATTAATTTTAATCCAAATCTAATCTAGTCATCAGACCTGTATGAGTTTTAGACATTTTCATTTTATTACAGGACTGCAGGAGATCTTCCATCGTAATCTGTCGAATTGCCGTGTGATATGTTTCACCATCTGAAGCATCGCTGTCCAAAACCTCACTGACAACAAAATCAAATAAATTATAAATTTAATCAATCTAATCATTTTTAATCTCTTATAGATTTTAACAAACACTTACGACGAATTATTCCTTAAATAATCACGAATTCGATAAACTGCTGCATCACGACACATCTCCTGCAAATCCGAACCGGAAAATCCTTCCGTCATTTTTGCTAATTTGTTGAAATCTACCTTCTCATGATCTATTGGCTCATTTTTCAATATTAATTTCAGTACTTGCATTCTTTGTTGAGTGCTCTGCAATAAGGTTGGAATTTTTATTATATTGCAACCATCAATATTACATTTTATTATAAAATAAAATACACATATAGTTCTTACTGGCAATCCAATATGGAATGTTGCAGGCATTCTTCTAAGAATGGCTTTATCTAAGTCCTGCGGCCGATTGGTTGCTCCCATCACGATAACAGTACAAGACGAGTCAGTTATTAAACCGTCCCATAAAGACATAAACTGTGCCTTCATCATTGCTGTCGCTTCATGATCCTGAGAATTTCGGGACCTCAAAAATGAGTCTACAAACAAGTACAAAGCAATGCTCTGAGAAAAAGTTTGCCAACAGTTACAAGAGTGAAAATGAACAAACATTTTACAAAGGTCTTACCGATTTCGTCAATGAAAATAATACACGGTTGTAATTTGATAGCAAGTGAGAAAACCGCTGCCGTCAATTTTTGACTCTCTCCGTACCACTTGTCGGTCAAAATGCTAACATCTAAGTTAATAAAAAATGTATTGCATTCCTTAGCTGTCGCTTTCGCTATCATTGTTTTGCCACAGCCTGGTGGTCCGTGCAACAGAATTCCCTGCAAAATAACAATAAACATTTTCTCAATCCTATGAAGAAGTTGTTCATATTTTTCTATAAAACTTAAAGTAGATTTTGTAAAGAATGTTCAAAGGTAAATAATACAAATAGGCAGCATAAACAAACTTCATTGGACTTACCTTAGGTGCTTGAGTTAACATAGAATCTTCAAACAATTCTTTTCTCTGAATCGGAAGAATGACAGTTTCCTTGATGTCCTGGATGACATTTTCCAAACCAGCAATATTTTCCCAGGACACTTTGATATCGTTGGGATCAACCAGGTGTGAACCAATGATCATCTCATGATCTGTGAATTGACTCGTGTTGATCTCCTTGTCATACTTATTAGCTTGCATGACCTTTCTGATTTGATCCTCAGCCTGTTAACAAACATTCGATTCAATCATAAAATCCAACATTTTCGACAAAAATTGCTCAAATTGCAAAAAAAAACAAAAGTGAGGTTAGGTCGGTTCGACAGCGAGAAATTCGCAAATAATCAAATGACGGTTGGAGGAAACCTTTTCGTACCTTTTTCTTAGCGATTTTCTTCGTTTTGGAAGTCGGATCTGTTGCTTTGAGCAGCCACTTGGTCATAAGAAAACCGATGGAGGCGAAGACGGTGAGTCTCGCAACAAACACCATTAACTCGTATCGCGTGCCTCCCACCATGCTCATCGCGCAGAATTTCCGAAACAATCAATTCCGATTTATTACAAACCAAATTGATTTTTTACAATCAATCAGAGTCAGCGATATTTGTAAACTTTTTTCCCTGTCGAGTTACATGAATCCCCGAAGTGTATCAGATTCAACCAAGACAAAACTGCACAAAGGTGCGCTATCTGTACCGCAACAGTGCTGCCAACTTGACAGTATTTTCGTTGCCAGTTTTACGTTCAAAATTTAATAAAAAATACAAAGAAACTTCATTTTGATGAAATCGTTTTATAATAAATTTTTCATTTATTATTTTAATTAATATTCAAAATTGTTATCAAAAGTTTTCATCACGTTTGATATTTCCAGGACATTTTTGAATTTAATTTTCTAAGTCATTAGAAAATTGGCTTGTACTGTTAATATAAAAAAAGTAATGACTATTTAGTTCAACAAATGGAGCATCTCATATCACTCATTCAATAAAAAACCTTCTTCTACTGTAACATCAAGCAGTGTCCCACTGTCTTTCATAAAAGCTTTTATTTTTCTTCTATAAAACTTTTCCCATATAACTTTGGATACCTTTTTTGTACTTTTTTATTTTCTTAGAAAAATTACTTTTTAGTTTGATATGTACAAGGTATTTTCTAAAGGTTCAATCAATATTGATTAAATATACTTTTTGACTGTATAAAAAAAATGACATAAAATTGCAAACTTTTTTAAATTTTCAACTTGCAAAATGAATAAATAAATAATAAAACAAAACAAAAATAAGAAGAGTACAAAAAAATGACGTTTTGCTTTGACAATTAAAATAAAAGTTGAACCTCCAGCCTAATTTAAAAACTAAAATAAAATCAATATTTAATTAAACAAAATTGAAAATCAAGTTGAGGGATGAAATAAGAATCAAATAATCGGTTTCACCTTTATTGAAGTCTATTCGTTATCAGAGAGCGCTGATAAGAAATAAAGTTGGCACGAATTTATTGTCGCGCGGCGACATCGGTCACACGACCAGGTCGAATAAATCAATCGGCGTTATTTTTTTTATTCACACAGACCTTGCTGATTTATCGAGTCGGATTTCATATTCAGTGGCGTAACTTTACATGCTCGTTCATTATTGCACTTGTTAAACTATCATTAACAGTTCGCGTCCGAGGAGAGTCAAAAAGCTTGATTAATTGCAACTAAGAAAAGTGACACGTCGAGATTAATCATCGTCGCGAATCAACGGGTGTCCTGATTTTTAATTAACGCCAAATGTGTGTGGAACAAGAAACTTTTTCGCACTGTCGCGATCGATCAAAGACAGACTTGACGAAATCCGTTGAGTAAATACGACCTGGCTGAGGCTTACGTAACAAAGCTCCGCGAGTGCTCTTTATTTTCCAAGACTCGTTCGCGATAGCCAAACCATTCAACTTTTTTTTTACGTTCGCCTTTGTGTTTGTACGTCAACTTCAAATTCCCATTCCGATTTCTACTGTATCAAATTAATTCAGCTAAAACCCAGTATTACCCACGATCCTGCAAGTTGGTGCTTTGAATTTGATTGCAAATTTTTTGTCCTCTTTTCATCGAAAAGAATTTCGGATTTAAAATTCAAAAATTGTTGATTTCATTTAATAAATGGAATTATGAGCTGTGGCTTGATGTGCTATCTCAGCGTTTTGTACGTTATAAAAAAACGAAGTAAAAAATTGTAGGAAACCAAAACGAAAAATGATGGATGCCGCTGTCAACCTTTTAATATAATTACGCAAAGTCGATTCCACATCCAATCTCTGTCGAACTCAAGCCACTCCATCAAACGCACGGATGGAACAACAAATTAACGAACTTTTGCGGTGCCAAATCAGAAGCTCTTTTTTTTATCTCGAGCTGGATCACGTTTGCAGTTTTACATCCTGCGCCAAAATGAAATTGCAGTTAACGACAGACGAGGGTACTAAATCAAATGAATGTTTTTTTTTTTTTTTTTTTTTTTTTTTTTTTAGAAAAATTATTCTATTCCTCTGAGACAAAAAGTGTCGAACCTTCCTGCCACAGAATCCACAATTTCAAATCATATTTTGTCTCTTTCCAAAAAGTTTGCTTTCCTTTTCTTCTTGATGGAAATTCGTTGTTAAAAATGGTGCATGAAAATTTGAAACGTTCTCAAGAACGGGAAATAAGCTCGGGTCTGGGCACAACTAATTAAGTACGTCGTTGGTTGTAATAGCCGGGCGAAACACGAGGAGGAGACACTCTTATCCAGAAAATTAAGCGAGCTGAAGGAACTGGCAGCGTCGATGGGTTTATCCTTTGGCGGAAACTGCAGGTTCTCCTTCTAAATGACCGTGATGTAGGCACGTAATGCGGTTACCAGTAAACCACGGCATTAGGGCTCATGCAGTTTCAATTAACGTGAATGCGCATTTGCATAGTCGAGTCATATTTTATGAATTCAGTAGCATAATCGAGCTTACGATTTTCACACTCATTAACGCTCTTATGCCATAAGCCGAGGTGTTCATTAAGAATTTATATTATTATAAGTCGCGTCAGACAACAGACACACTTCATTACTCTCGTTATCTCTTTTCTCTCGGCATTGTTCCAAGCTTTATACATGTTTGTATCCGCCTTTTTTGTCAACAACTGTTTTTTTTTTTTTTTTTTTTTTTTTTTTTTTTTTTTTTTTTTTTTTTTTTTTTTTTTTTTTTTTTTTTTTTTTTTTTTTTTTTTTTTTTTTTAACGTTTGTTTAAAGTTAAAGTCATTTTCAAACGAATGAATTAATTTTGAAGTTGGTTAACAATAAACTTGTTATGTTTATCAGAGTAAAATTGTTTAGAGTCAATAGGTGATATTGTAAGGATGATATAAAACGACAGGGGGCGATTATGATACAGAATGTTGGTTTGTTAATCAAGTATCTGGCCAAACAAATCGTTGCGTTGCGGTGTTCGGGCAGAGGGACTTAATTATAACATCTCAGGTAACGAGGGTCGGTATGGCCGGTGACGTAACGTATAGCAGGGGGGTCTAAACAACCGAGCTCTGTAAATTCCCTTGCGTTTACCATATATTAATAGTCTTGTGTGACGCAATTAACTCGCGACTGTTGAGTTTACGTAGTTAGCATGATACACATCCTCTTAGAAACCTCTGTGCTCCAAAATCTTGTAAATCTCAATGTAATTTCAAAATTCTCATTTGTAAGATCCCCTTTGAAACAAAGTTTAAACGTCGTATTATTTTTTCAAACGTTATTTTTAAAAATTTAATATGTTTGATAGAAAATTAAATTTTCCCCTGTAAAAAAATAAATGTGTAAAGGATGAAAAGAGAAGAAAAGAGAGAGAGAGAGAGAGAGAGAAGTTCATAAATATTACTTTTTTAAAGGAATGTTTTTGACATGAGAAATGCCGGGGAGTTATTTGTAATATGAATTTCGCATATTATTTTTAATGAAAAAGACCAGAGTGGAAACAGGTCAGTGTGAAAATTTTTTTTTTGTCATTCCATGGATGTTTCTCGTTTGACGCAGGTCAGCACCACGTAAAGACAGATACGTGTGCTTAAAAATCCCAACGGCCTTATTTTTGTTTTGCGAATATTGGTCGCTCTCATTCTGTCAGCCGGCGCGAGAATACTTTAACATAAATTTCGCGTTCAACAGCCAATAAACGCCTTCGTACAAACAACTCCACGAGATTGCTCTTGGAGTGCGCGCCTTCTCAGACTTTGTACGTGACAGGAAGAGACTCGGCGAACAATATTTTTCAACGCGCATTAGTAAAAATATTCGCGACACTTTTCAAACGGCGAGTAAAAATTATTCTCCCGGCTTAGACACAATGCAAAACACACCTAAGTGAATTTTTAAGTTTACACAAGTTTGCACTGAAATTAAATTCTCAAGTTCTGAAATACAAAAAACATTGTTTACGGTTGTCATAACTAACATTATAATGATTGATATATCGTTATAATTTTCTTTTGAGATAGATTGTTTTCTGATGATGCAAAATTTGGGTAATATATGATGATTTGTAAGGATGTGCAAAAAGGAAACGTGAGATCCTGAATCTAAGCATCGTGTCTTGGGAAAATCTAGCCATTTTTCAATAGTATCGGGAATATCTTTCGTTTTATTTTCACTATCGTCCGAGACGGTATTTTTATTCAAATTTGACTCCTACCCATACAAGAGCCGGATCCACTTAGTAGGAGATCACATTATACAAGAAACTCGACCCTTCGGCACTCCAGTCGAATTATTCGTCTCAAAATTGACCCTCTCCGCCCTCGTTCCATTCAACTTTTATTGACACATTGATAATTAAACGTTTGAAAAAGTTATTCAATGTTTGCAACAATTATTTGCAAACTTTTTCTACTTTTGTACATCACAATTTTGTTCGATCCCGGAACTTTGTTTTCTAATAACAGAAAAATCTGCTGCCAGCTGAGTCTAACAGAGATTTGACACTTGGCATATCCGTAGCTCGTTATGCATAATACGAAAACTCGTCGACTGTAAGTTTCCACGCGCTTTTAAGCAGCAAATGTTTGCAACAATAATACCGTAAAGTTATTTAACAAACAATGGCACGGGTGGGAGACAGAGGGGAGGGGGCACGATCTGCAACTTTTCCCACGGATGCAAAAATATCACGAGAAAGCTTTTACAGTTGGCAGAGAGAAAGTTTCGACGAGCGCGCAAAAGTAACAAAAGTTTAAATTTCCCAACGATGCTGATATATTCATTCAAGGAATGTTACACTTACAAAGTAACGAGCCTCTCAAATAATTCAGTCGTAATATACACGGCCCCGACAGATATTTTACATTCGCGCTATATATATTTTTAGCTGAAATGTCTGCTCAATCGCGGATTCGTAATTGAAAGTTTCCAATGTCGGCTTTTTCGGCCGTTCTCTTTTCATTTTTTTTTCTTTTTTTCAATTATCATTTTTCATTCAATTTGAAACGATGATAGGATTGAAAATTTTCTCGCATCGACGAATTTAAATTTGCAGATTAAAAAATATTGGTTCAAAAAAAGAAAAAATTAATGAAATTTGATTCGTTTTTTTTTGGTGTTGTTTACAGGTTACAACTGAAATAATCCGACGCGATTGTCGGAGCGAGGACAATAGTATGGAGTATCGTCCAGCGCCGCACGAAATTTTATCCTCGCAGGAAGGCACAATACCGCACAGAAGACCTACACGAAGGCTCTGATCGGAGGCGGCATTGTCAACATATCCGGTGCACTTTTCAGATCGCAGATAACGTTCTCGGTGACGCACCAGCTGAAGGAACAGGAAAGTAAAGATTGCGGCAACGTACGAGCGCGATTGTCAAACAAGGTTCCACCTTATTCTTTTTTCTTTGAGGATGCGTACGGAATTCATTCGCACTTTATTAAACCGCAGCCAACTTTAAATTTCATCAAAATTCAACACGTTGGAATGTCAATTTTGGGTCCGCGAAAAAATGTTGTTCCTCCAGCTGGAAAAATATTTCAACTTTCAGCAAGATGAAATATTTTGTCTGACGAGTGAAGGCAATTTTCAGGTTTTATTTTTGTTTCACAAAGTTTATTTCAAATTGAATTTAAGAGCAGGGGATTTTAATTAGTTTGAAGTTTGGGTTTTGGAATAACACAGAGAGAGAGAGAGAGAGAGAGAGAGAGAGAGGGAGGGAGGGAAGTAAGGATTTGTTAATGTCTCACGTCAGATGGAGTTGGGGTCGTTATAATTCCTTGTATCAATTCACGTATCAAATCAAGGGTGTTACGTAATTTCAATAACAGCCAAGCTACTTAATCGACAACTAATGAGCGACGCTTGCCCTGTTCTGGGAATTGATAATGTATGCACGCAGTGCGAGGCTTAATTAGACGTTATTGTCGGGCTATTGTCTCTCGAGGAATTCCACTGACGTAATATGATACAGAAATCTCTTTGAAACTGTTCCCTAAAAACCAATTCAAATGCTAATCGATAAATGTAAATAACACGATTTTCATCAATGATTAAGCAAATCGTTAAATTCGTTTTTTGCAAAAATGAAAAAAACCGAAGGGGTACAAATATAACAATTTATGTACAAACTTGAGTTTTGAAATAAATCAAAAGGTCTCAAGGATCTAAAATTTACGAGGCAAAATTTTGTGAACGATATGGGATTGTGAATGTATAAGGGCATTTTTCTCAAAGTTACAACGGTGTTTGAAGTTGTATGAACACATCCAAGTTATTTAGCGGAATTGATATTCACTTATTCCAGCGGAAGTCACGGAAACTTGCCGAAATTTATGGCGCAATCTTTGAAACTGCTATTTACGGTCCCGCATGGCAAAGAAAGTTGGCTTTATTGTACACAGCGATCTAAACTTGCGCAAAATTAATCCATTATACTTGACCTCGAAGAAGTTGGAACAGGATAACTAGATCAATTGTTCATCAAGCGCGCATTAACACCGAAACAGGCTTGCATATTAACCATCACGGCCGTTAAATCATTTTTTCATCTCCCAACACACCCAACTTTTTATCAGCCAAAGTTTCGCAAGTCATCTGTTGCTTATATTTAATGTATTTCTTCTATCCTTAAAAAATTTAACATGTTAAGATTTGCGCCTCTAATAAAATAACTCTAAAAAGTATTAAAGAAAATTCAATACAAATTTGTTTAAGAAATATGTAATGAGTTTTTAAAGAGTTTTTTTTCGTGATACCAAATCGTTTTTTATATATCAGTTCTGGTTGAAATTTAAATCTTTTTCCAATGAGGATTTTTCTCGACAGAAAAATCCTTTCCTATCCGAAGGGTGACTTTCAATGATTCGTGTCGATCGGTTTCGAGACTGCATCGTGCTGAATCGATGTAATCGTTCGACGTGAATATACGCAAGTAATGCGAAGTGTCTGATCCCGTAAGTTATTTTGCCGCGAAATTGAAGCTCTCGACGATAAACATAAATTGTCACGAAACTGTAGTGAGTCGTAACAAGCTCTCGCAGTGGAGGAATTCGTAAGTGTATAATGTCAAAAGAAATTACGATATTTCAAGTATGAAGTACAATAATTACAATTTAAAAAAAAAAAAAAAAAAAAGAAAAAACATTTGGACAATTTTAGATCTTTTATCAGTTTAAGATTCAGTTTAAAATTATTGTTCAATTCAAAATCAATCAACAAAAAATGATCAATAATTCACAAAATGTTAAACACCAAAATTCATAATGAAATTCGCTCAAGTTAATGTTCGATGCGAAACACTAAAATTTTGAATCATTAATCACTGATAAGTACCGTTTTACAACAAGTATTATTGAAAATATATCGCTAACATTCAACTTTAATTGCATTCTCAAATTAATTACAAAATTCTCCACCCTCTCGCCGATTGTGTATTAACTAAGAATTTCGTCATAAGTGGTATTAAAATAAGTGCATTGTTAGCGGTTTGTGAAATTTCAGTTTACCGTGCTATATCAAGTCTAAAAGCCCGTTGAACCAGCGTTGCTGTCGAATTTCGAAATTAATTTCCAAACTGATTATAAGAACGCAAAATGATTAAACCGTCGAAACTTTGATGCCCAACAATTGTCAGTCCATGATAAAGCTTCGCGTTATATCAGAATTGAAACCCACAAACGAGTTTAAGACTACATTCTATCCTCCTTGTTGTAATTTTTTCTGTACAAAAATCTCACTCAATTTCTAATTGGACGGATAAATTTTTTTTATGTCATCGTTTAAGAAATTTATCATTCCAATATAACCTCCAAACGAGTTTACACGAAGAAAATACTGCTGCAACTTCGAGTACCAATACTGACCCAAAACATTACGGCAGTATTGTAACCACTACTGTTACAGCATTGGTACACACATTCAAGCTGTATTGGTTAGGTGAAATTCGGTACCAATACTGCCCCGCATTGAAACCGACGTAAAGGCACAGTTAGTAATTCTATTACCCTAACCTATATGGGTGCAATTTGGGTTTGGCGCTGCAGCAATATGTTTTTTTCCCTGTGTAGATTGAACTTTCACCCTTCTTTTTATCACCTCGAAGTTCGCGAAATTTCAAACTGAATGAACGAAAGTTTTTTTTTTTTTATATATGAACGTGTGACAGATATGATATCTCTGAAATCCGGAGGCTTTCGTATCATAAGTCACTTTCATTTTCATACTCGGACTTGATCTAGGTACGGTCGTTCCTTTTGTCGCCGCTGGGTCCTCTCGCGCGCGAATCCCCTCATATCGCCTAACGGTAATCCCGTCCCGTTATTCGGAGAGGGCGCTTTTTTTCTGCGGCGTGTTTTCTCGCACGGCTTAAAAGTTGGCTCGTATATTTGAGCGCGGCTCAGACGCATTTCCAAACTTTGTTAGCCCGAAACTCAGCTCGACTGTTCATCGTCGTTGGATCTGGCCCGAGTCAACAGTTGCTAATAAACCGGAGTAATTGATGCATTGCACGTACAGCTTTTTTTTTCTTTCCGTCGTTAAAACAAACCCCGTCGGTTACTTAATATTTGCGCTGACGTTAATGCGCTTCCTGTAATTTCAATGATTTATGAACTTTCTTAAAACATAATTTACGACAACACATGCGCGTTGAACTTGGTTTTTTTATTTTGCAAAAATCCAAAGAAATATATACCTGAGCCTCAATTACCAATGTTCTGAATCAAAGGCGAAATTCGAGTTCGTCTAAATTCCTCAACTTCTCTCATTTGACCCCAACCCTTATAGAATTCATCCAAACCCCCATAGGCCCTCCAATTTGCAATCCAGATTACAAATTAATCTCCTTTAACCCCAACGTCGCTTCAATCAAACAGGGCTCCCGAATTTTCGTTCCTTTTTTTGGTGTTCGAATAACGACAAAAGAGAAAAAAAAAAGAAAAAGGGGCCGCCATAATTTTTCACTTTAACCTAACTTGGAAACTCGTTCCAGCGTTGAAATTGAACTCCAACTTTTCTATCCACTTTGTAATAAACGGTAACAGGGTTGGGTCGCGGTTTGAATTTTGACGGCTGACAGTTCCGTGATGATGATTAAACAACAATTTATCTGAGAAGCCGTTGGAATTGCTTCGGAATTTGGATAAGAGTCTAAAACCCGGAACAGGACGCGCGCTCGCAAAAGTTTGAAAAGTAAAAGTGAAGCAGACGGAAAAAGGTGTTGGACGAGAGCCGAATCGAAGGCGGGGGTTGTGAGTTCACTTGAGCGGCGGTCTAGCGAGCGTGCATGTTATTCAGATGGACGGTACGAGGCCTGGCCACGCTGCAGGGGAAGCCGTGTGGTTTTCCACGGTGCGCCTGGTCTATGAAATATTCAACGCGCTCCGGGCACGTCGTCAAAGCTTTGTGCGCCCACGTTGTCTGCCAGACGAATATATTATTTTTTTGCTATTTCCCTCCTATTACTGCTGTTGACTGGCGATCTACGCAAATATCGAACGAGAGGGGGATCAGCGCACATCATGCCTCGCGGCACTTCAAATACGCGCGCGTCTTTCGAAATATCGCATGATCTGCTTTGAGCTGCTCAAAAGGATCAACTTGAACCGATTCCAATCATTATTCATTTTTGTATATTCCAAAAAAAAGGCATTGAATTTTCAAAATGGAATTTCGCTAGAACGATGCATAATGACGGGGATCCAATTTGTCGCCAAATTTTGAAAGTTATGAAAAAGGCATTAAAATATTGTGAATACCGAGTTTGTGAATGAAAGTAAATTTAATGATCCAACGGAATCTCCCAGGAGTCAACGCGAATGAAACAAGTATTTTGTCACGGGGCATTACGATACAACGTAACGTTTTTTTTTTTTACTCGTTTCTGATTCTAGTTCCGAAGTCCTTTCTCTGAGACAGAAGGGTAGAGCGACTTCTTGGTAGCGAGATAATTTTAATGAGATTGTCAGAAGACGGAAAATTGGAGAAAGAGCAAGCGAGACGCAGAGGGAGGATGTGGAAGGTGGAAAAATAAGTCGGCTTGTGCCGAGCGAGCCTTTGGTCCGGAGCGAATCGCGCAACTGAATGGATAAAAGGCCAATTCTAAAAGAGCAGGAGAGACAAAAAATTCGAATTAAAATAACAATCACTGGCTGGGCATTGATAAATTATACAATTGTCGCGGGGTTAATTAGATTGAAGAAAGTGGTATTCAAATTGATTTCCACCATGAACACACCTTAATCAGATTGAGGATGAGATTCATCATGCGTTTGGTTATCGAGGAGGAAAAGGGAACGAGGTTCCGCGGGTGAATTGAATATCGTCCGTTTAGATTTGCGCCGTTGAAAACTGCTTCGAACGACTAAAATAAGTATCGAAGTGGAAGAGAGGCAAAAGCACGTCGTCATTTCGGGATCGCACAGTCGCGTCTAAACTCGTTTCATGTTGCGGCGGGATACGATCAGGGTCGCGGGTCTCATTTTCCTTTTGATTTACGTGCGTCAGCTGAGCTTCCAGGGATTTGTGTTTTCGTCGCTAAATCTACGCTTAAACTCGCAAGACGCTCATGGGAAAAAAGGGACGCGAGGAAAAAAAAATCAAGAAACCATCAGGCCAAAGAAAAAAGCCATCTGATAAGAAAACTGTCTTCAAAATGTACAAACCAAGTTGAAAATTTAAATAACAAGTATTACATTATTTCTAGTACCAAAAATTATTTTTGCGAAATTTATTTTTCGATTGAGTCAAAATAACATTAGGATCCAAACGATTTTATTGGCCTGATTTTGTGTGCCCATAAAGAGTATATCCTATAACGATTTTATTCACACAGTCGAGAAGCCGCAAATCATATTTTAAACCCTCTTAACCCTGCGACCTTTATCACTTGAAAAACCCCTGATAAAATATCTATCGGCGCAAAGCGTCGTGGTAACGTGTTTCGTATAAAAAAAAGATAGGGCGCAGCTGAGTGATCGAGAGCAGCGATGAGCAGCGGTATATTAATAATGCTGCGCTGACCCTTTCGGCTAACAGGGCCCGGGAGTTATCGGAGTTATTGAATTCTGGACTTTCTTTGTAAGCTCGTCTGGAAACGGGATGGATGCGCAAGAGGCTGACAGAAAAAGTACGAAATCCCTTGAGGCGTTGTTGCAGGAGTATGGGCGGCCAAGGAACAACTCTGAGAAGGGGCCGAGTATAAGAAAAGGCGAAAGGATGGATTGCAAGGTGGAAGTTGAAGAGGGTGCTGCAGTAGATCATGGCAGGCCGTTTTGAATAATTTACCGAGAGCCCTGTGCATCCCGCCTAAAACTCAACCTGGCGTCTCGATTGCCTCGGGCAAACACCCCCCCCCCCCCTTTTTTATCATCCTTGGATGATTTTAAAACAACTTTGAATCTCGCGTGATATTCTAAATTTGATGCAAACTGCGGTTTTGCACGTCGACTCGATCTCGCATTTCACCCGCTAAATTTTAGTCTGCGTCGAGTTGATAGCTGGTGTCAAGATTTAAAATTGTCTGCCGGTGTATTATCAATTTGATAAGGCGAGAGGTTCATGAAAGTATATATATATATAAGTATATATATATATTCCCGCGGCTGATTGGCCATTATCGTCATGGCAACGTTTATTATATTGTTGGTCATTGCATACCAGGCGAGCTTGATAACGCGTCGGCAAACTCATTGAGTAATTAACAAAAACAGCCAATTACGTG
Organism: Trissolcus brochymenae; assembly: GCA_030523145.1. Classification (NCBI taxonomy): domain Eukaryota; kingdom Metazoa; phylum Arthropoda; class Insecta; order Hymenoptera; family Scelionidae; genus Trissolcus; species Trissolcus brochymenae. Next base: position 134,212 of record JAQQRF010000531.1, read on the forward strand.
AAGTAGTTACGCCGAACAATGCCTCGTCCGGTGACAATGCCGAGGCTCTTCCTCGGAGCTTTTTAGATCGCACCAGACGATCCTGGTTACAATTTCTCGCCTTATTTTCCAGCATACAATGTAACTCGACAGCTTGTTGTGCAATTTAGGAACGGTGTACTAATTTTGATTAGTTATAAACTTCGCATATATTCTCACCAGAAATTATTCACGTTGTTTCAGCATCATTTTCAACTTGATACTCATCTTATAACATTCGAAAAAGCTCTTTTATTAGCGCACTAACTTTTCTCTTTAGTTAAAGTAATTCATCAACAATTATTTTGAATATCAATTCAATTATTCGTTTAAAAAAAAAAGAAGAAAATGAAAAATCAAAAGATGATCTGAAAATGATTGACACAAAGAAGGTCTTCCTTCAAAACCTGCATTAAAGTTCGCGTATGATTTGCCGAACGTTAAGAGAGAGTCGCCTTAAAATCAGCGCCGCACGGAAAAGCTCGCGGTGCTTATCTTAATGCGCAAAGTTCTGATATGATGCATATCCAATTTGCGTCTATGTGATTCGACTTTTCACTGTAAGCAGACCGCGAAGCCTTCTCTATATCAAATGTGGAAACTACTTTAGTAAATGGGGAAAGATAAATTTGATATCTGAAAATGCATACAGGAGTTTGTATAATTAATGCGATAAAACTGTTCCAACTTTCACGTCATATAAAAGTATATTGTCCTCGTTTATATTCAAAAATAGTCGTGATAAAAAAGAGGGAGGTAGAAGAGAAGAAGAAACATTGAGCAGCACAATTTTCAATCCGCGGCATATAAATCCCGAGGGAAGGCCCTTTGTGCCGCGTACAAAAAGTTCTTGAGAGACGAATATTGCTATTGAATGTTACAGTGACATATGCTTGGCTTGGTTCGAACAAAAGCGTGAACAGCATATAATTATGAAAATTGTATCATCTTTTGCAGGGAACATTTACTTGTTTACATTTCTAACAATTCATAATTCCTTGAGCTCTACAAATGATTATATTAACGGTTGCAAACTTCAATTATTTTTATTCTTGTCAAATGAAAATTATTAGCCTTTTCTTTATTTTTTACCGTTGTTTAATCTCTCTGCAGTTCGTGTTTATTTATTTTCTCTCTCCGGTCAGCCGTTTGCAATTACGGGTTTGAAGAAGCTGAATTTACTTACCGTCGCGTGTACACTCGTCAGACGTTGCAACGAAATTCTGATTGGATACGAAACTGCATTAGTATCGACAAAATTGAGTGGAGCCTCGAAACGGACCACCGGAAATTCCTGGCTCGTTCTTCCGGTCCGTCGGTCAGTGAGAGATGTTTTTATAGGGTGCTTGGCAGGACTTGGGTAGGCACTTTTGTCGTTTGGACAAGCAACTTTGTTTCCCCTCCTTCTGGTCCTCCTCGCAATCGACAGAGGAAACTGCCCGACTTGGCATTGGCGATATTTTTTTGATCACAATCGATGTCCCCTTGATATGTTTTGTCACTCTGAAACATACAAAATCAAATATAAAATTAAAACGAATGAAAAAGAAAAATGTTCATTCAATTTATTATTTTTTTCTAATCTAGCAATTTATTTATTTGACTTTTGTTTTTCTTAGCAATATTTTAGGGAAAATAGTCAAGTACTCTTTTTAAGTGTTGATAGTTTTCGCTTAATTTAAGCTAACTGGTAAACACACATTCCGGATCGTTCATCACGACGTTCTCCTGGGACGGGCCAGACGGCAAGACAAATTGCGCCCGCCTGGGCAGCCTGTGCCTTCGCAATTCACGAACCTCGAGATTACCTTCTTGGCTTGTACCGAAAGATGTGTGATTGCGTGGCTTTCTTTTGTTTCTCCGAGACGCGCCTCATCGTGGCGGACGGAATTTATGCCGCGAGCGTTTAAACGTTAGCTCGTAAACGTTGAGTTTAACTTTGTGCTTTTCTGAACAATTTCCTCTCGGTCGTTGGAATATCAGGCAGACTGTATTGTATGGTACGTCAATAGACTTGATACTTTTGTTTGATTACCTGGAAATTAAATCGAGTGAATTTCAGAAACATCGAGCTTGATGAAACTGAGAATATTCTCTGGCAAGAAAATGTACAAATTATAATTTTAATTCTTGTAAAAGAATTTTTAATTTGGTATTAAATCAAAATTGTAATCTCGACGGAGCGCGAATTTAAAATTACGCAAAACTGTAAGTTCGCATTGAAGTGTTCATTAGAATTAATTAGAGATGTATGCTGAGAAAATCGGATTAAACGTAACTGCAAGGATATTACAACGATATTTAATTGTAACGAATTTTAAACTTGGGCGAAATAAAAGTTTGGGTGTAAAATTGAAGGATTGGAATTTGTAGAGGGTGTAATTACAAAATAACGACAGGAACAATGAATGCGTTAGAACTGACCCTTTGTACGAATTACGTGGATTATAGTGTATTCTCGCTGTTGAGCATAAATTCACATCAATACGAACCTGACTGAACTTCTAAGTGGGAAATGCATTTGACATCAAAGCCTTCTCTTACCATTTCAACGCGACCCAGTTCCCGCAGGAATTCCCTCTTAGTGCATCCTCGTTCTTTGCGTCCCAGTCTGATTCATATTACAGAATCAAATTTGGTTGTAACAGACTTATTACAAATTTATTAAAGTATCTGCTCAAGATGCAACTAATATTCATCTGTTTGCTCCTCAATCAGACAACTTGTAGATGTAATTTACAACCTACAATCTACAATTCAAATTTTGAACCTCAATCAACAAACTTGAGTCAATCAAAATCATAGTGACATAAAAAAGTATATCTTCATCGAATGACACTTGCTCCTAGAACCTGATCGACTCTAAAATAAACAGCAACATTTTGTGTATCTCTAATGTTCAATAATGTCAAGTTTGTATCAGTCCTGGATGTAATTGCAGAGCAACAGAGAGAGGGAGCTGAATTATTTGTTGAACGTGCAAATGGCGAAACCCTGGCGTTAAATATTGATTCAATCAAACAAGAAACAAAAGTGCGAGACTTAAGCTGGCAGAGTAATGAAAATCTTTGCATCGCGCCAATCAATGTCGCAAAGCTCTCCACGGCGCCTAAGTGACGTTCCTTGTTGGAACTTTCGCAACTCGCGACGAAACTTTAATCAGAATTACTTATGTACCTAATCAGGATGTGATTAGAGCGACAATTCCAGTATCCGAGACCCAATTAATAACAGACCCTTGTACTTGCTCTGAGAATGGCCATTAAATTGATATCTCTGGCTATCAACATTATTAAAATCTTGACCCAATTCGAGCTCATTGGCTCCAGGGGTGGGGAGGGGGGGGGGAGGCGACTTTATTTCGTGTCCTGCGCCAGCAACCGTCTCTTGCGGATTTTCGATCAACCGGTACTTCCAACACAAGAAAGGAGAATTGGTTTTGCATTACAAAGCCGACGGTCCGTATCACACGATAATGCAACGCTTCTTGGGTTCGCTTATCAGATCGGATACAAAGCACCAGGGCTGTGTAAGGCAATTTTTTCGCAAATTGCATTCGTTTGCCGAAATGTTTTCGTCTTAATAAACCGAACATCAACGTTATTGCGTCTTAAATATAAAATTATTGAAGCGTAACGCAAAGAAGTAAACTGGCTTTCCAACCTAAACTTTGAAATTCGACTTTTTATTGCACCGTTAAAAAAGGGTGAAAACCACTCCCGAGTCGCATGAAAAGTTCAACAATTTTGGCTGCCTGGTTTTAAGATTTTGGTGAATTTTAACGAGCGTCTGATGATGATGAAGATGCGACGGGACTTTTTTTCTTACCCCCCCCCCCCTTTTTCAGACTGCCTAACGAAGAAAAGGTGTTGATTATAAATAATGAACTGATTATTTATCGCGGAGTATATTTAATGGAAAAATACTGATGTACGTGTTCTTCGAAAAATTGAAGATACTGGGCTGTTGCTCTAGTATCTCTAACGCAGTTAATATCCTACATTAATCATGCCTTAGAGCTGTTAGCGAGAAGGAAAAGCAAAATCGTTGCAATCTTGATTAATATAAGCGTAATATCCTTGAAAATGTCTTTTTAATGGTAACTTATATATCTTGAAGGAACTAATTTTAAAAGATTTTTTTTTGAAACTGTGTCGTATCATCAGCTGCTGAATCAGCACTGAGTGAAAATTTTAATTCTAAGAGTAACGTTGAAATTCTTTTTTCTATAAAAATGTAACAGTTTTTTTTTTTTTGATTTTCTGCATCCATCCCCCTGTCTTTAATTAAAAAAATGTTTTATTCCAAATTTTGATTCCAATTTAAATATGTTTTTCATACTTTTATTTCCACCTGAATAACGTAATATCTTTTCTACAGTCGTCTTTTCAACGTTTTTGTTCTGCCAGTCTTGGCTGTTCTTCCTCGACAATTTTTAATGAAAAAAATGTCACATAATTGGTCCTGGGCGGAAATCCCAAGAGCACGGATATCAATCTACAATTGATTTCGCGAACCGACTCGACGGCGCAGCCTTTAATTTTTCTATTTCGATGATGAGCCGAAAGGGTCTAGCGTGTGTCAATACGAAGGATCGTCCTTTGTCAAGCATGGCCAAGGGCGCAACTGGAAAAAAAAGAGTGAAGAAGATAAAAAAAAAGGTAACACAGAACGCGAATAAGAAGCGGAATAAAAGAAGCAGCTGGAGGTCTCGATCTTGGTTTTTTCTTTGAAAAATCAGGCGCTCTACGTGGAGGTCCTTCGCAGGATACTTGCCGCTTCGTTGGCTTCGTTTGATGAGTCGAATTCCTCGCCGGATGCTTCTGCAATATTCGCGAAAGAATAACAAAAGCCGTCATATTGCGCCGCGGATGCTCGAACCGCTGGCTAGAAAAATGCTTTTCAAATTTCGATGCGCCGGAATTAATCCTTTGACGATTTCACGTAGGATTACACATCGGGAGAGTCGTTGCGATGAATTAGCGATTTATCGTCGACGGGAGAAAAAAAAGTTCCTCCTTTTTTCCTATTCTAATTGTTACACTTTAAATGGTCTGTGAATTTTTTTTAAATACAAAAAGGTCGTTTCATACCGTTTGCGATAACTCGAGTAAACGTGTAAATTATGGGCACGAGGTCGAGTGGCTCGATATCACGGAAACGCGGAATCCAATTATCGTGCAGGTATATTGATGAAAGGAAAATGAAGTAATCATTATTGCCCGGCCTTTTTTTTAAACCCATTGAGACAGTAATCTAATCAACAAAAAAATTCGTCAGTGAATTGGAACAAGTTGAAAATGAAGAAAACCAGAACAGCGGAGCTCGAATTGTGCGACGTCATAAGTGGTGAAATATAATACAAGAAAAGTCAGACACTTGTTGTTTTTACCTCCTCTGATTAATGGACGGAAGTGTTTTTCTTGAATGATTAAAATGAATAAATGTTTAAACAACCGAAAGCACTCAGTTGTTGGAACGTTATAGTCTTTAATTCAGAGGTCTTCTCGAGGGATGGCATAGCAAGGTTTTGGCACGAGTTGCAAATAACTCGTTTGCGACACAATTGAGAGTCGTATTCCGCGTGCATGCAGTCCTTTATTTCGTTGTTTCGGGAGAAGCCTACAAAGCCATTTTCACTCAGTCGCCGAGCATGAGTTGACCTTAACAGCACTCGTATATATGCCTGGCACAAGTGTTCCGCAGCGGATGTAAACGATTTATGTCAGTACTCGCGTCACGAACGCCAGCAGTGTTCTGCCTGTGCTATATTCTCTTTATATTTATCTTATTGATGATTTGACTCTTAATTATCTATCCCATAATATTAAATCTCTTTACCTTTTTTCAAATTGTAATTACAATTGTTTTACCAATGAAAACTCAATTTTGAAATTGTTTTAATAGAATTGAAATTAATTTAATTGAAATTGTATTTTCAAGTAAATTAAACGAAATTACATTGGAAAGAGAAAAACCTGGTCATTTAGTGGGTTGAAATATACAGTCATAATTGGCCGAGGGAAATTTATCTCGACGGGCTTTTTTGCAAAGCGACATGTTCGAAGGTACACCCGGCGTATTGCCAAATGTTAATGCATTCCTTTCGACGAATTCATTCACCAGCTCTTTCTCTTTGTGGTTGAATTACGAGTTGGCGCAATTTCTTACCAGGCGGCTTGGTTTTCTCGCCTCCGGGCGAACCGCACCGTTCCCACGGGAGACGCTGCAATGCTTTGTGCAATGACACGATAACGCGACGAGAAATATCATCGTTAAATTACGCCACTACGTGGCATCGCAATGCTAAATGAATCAAATGTAATGGCAACAAACACAACACAGGAGATTGAGGGAAACAGCGAATATATTTTGGCCACTTGGATGCGATCCACATATTCAAGTATTCTGAAGCACACATTTTTATTTATTTTAAAGTTAAAGCTCGAAAATTTATTTTGTGATAATTGCATTTCAAATGGTTGGAAATGGATCTGAAACATTGCACGAAAAACCTATATTCTTTAATGACTTTAAATTTGATACATTTTTCTTTTATTTTCTTTTTATGACGTAAGAAAAAGATGAAATTGACAGAATTATGTGTGTGTTGTATAAATGTTCAATTCACAAGAACAAGGAAGAAATAAATTTGCATTAGTTTTTGAGTTATGGCAACTGTCATGAACTGTATGAATCCTTGTTATTCATGTATTCTATTTCGTAGTATTATTTTAATAAGGGAAATGTACGAGAATATAATACCGCCGAAGTCGAACGTAAATTCAGGTTAGAAATTCATGAATCGAAATGAAGTTACTGGTGGTAAATGACATATAAAAGATTTTCTTGCTAAAGTTTTAAATTTTTTGTTCCGTAAACTGCGCATCTTTTTTCCTTCCCTGTTTTCGCTCTACGATGTTTCAGACACCTCTTCTGGTATTTTTTTAATATCGACAAAAAATTCCTTCCATTTTATTTCAATCTACAAAATGCACCAAGAGGGACATTGAAATTTATTGAAAAAATTTTGTTTCTCAACGACATTAAAATGTAGCAAAGTTGTAAAAAAAAAGGAAACTTCTGAACGAATGAAAATTCATTGTTTTTGCTTTTTTATTTTTTAATTCGACGGTTCAATAAAGTAGTGATAATCGGACTTCGCCTTGTAGTTTTTTACACACAGTGTGATAAATCTTTGTGACGTAATCGTAATGACGTCGATTAAGAAAAATGCGCAGTCAACTGGGAGTTTCGATATCTTTGTTGAAAATCGTAGTGAAGAATTGATAGAAAAGACTTTACGAGGAAAATTTTTAATGACGACAATCAAAGCGGTTTAAAAGCTTGCATCTCGATTTTTAAACATCGACTTTTGATCAGGATTATAATTTTAATATCTACAAAACGGGTTAATTCTGTTTTTGCTCTTTGACTCAACTCGCAAAACATTCTTTTAAAAAAATGTTTGAAATTATCTCTCAATATAAACTGTTTCTTCAGAGTTTTTTCCTATTACGTCCAGTTTGTTGCGAATTCTCGTAAAATAGTTCGCATGTTGGGAAATAGAATACACCCGTGTTTCGATTTTCCATTTAACAGTGAAATTTTATAAAAATGTCCGGCAATTTTTCTTGTAACAATTTCTCATTCTTCTTTCCTTAATAAAATAACAATAAAAAATAAACAAAAATGTTTGAAAAATAGAAGAATGGATAAAACTATGAAACAACAAGTAAATAGAGTTAAAGAGAGAAAAAATAGAAAACAACTGACTGTGAAATGGGGTTAATAAAGATAAATTTATCGCTCATTGATCGCTCTCTAAGATCCTAATCTGGGGAAACCATTACAAGGCTTTGTTTAATAATGATTTCCCGTTGAGACCTCTCTTCGATTGTGTTTCTCAGCGAGGGGTCTTTGCAACCCCTTTCAGATTGTCTCGACTGGTGGTTTATCGAGGCTTCAATGGACGTTAATGTCGCGATCTGTAACTGAACAAAGTTTCAGATAAAAACAATTCGCATCTACTTTGTAAGCAGAGAGAACATATTTGCCGAGCTTAGTCTTTCTGGCGCCAAACCAATCGATTTTTCATTAGATGAATTTGTCTGTTTACCTTAAAGTCAAACTACATAATTGAATCAAACCAAAAAGCAAAAAACCAAACAACAAAAAACTATTCCAATTTTTTATTGGTTGAAAGCACATAGAGTTGAATTTTTTACTTTCCTTTTTTATTTTAACAAAAAAAAAAAAAAAAATTCTTTTTGACACTGCCTCTCAAAAAGTTCAGTATGAGTCAGTGTAATCTTATTTTGCTGGCGTTGCTGTCGTGATAAGATGAAAGTGCTCTGCTCTTTTGTGTGCACGCACGTTCGTAGAAGAAAGGTATCCGATAATAAAAAAGAAAACAGTTCCTCGTAGGTGAGTTTGCGAAAAGACGAGCAGGCGAATTTTCGGGCCGTCGCGTATGATCGCGCCCGAGTTGAGTATTGTGATTCAGTGTGTAGTACGCAAGCATGAAAATTTTTCGCCTACGTAAATAAATCTACGAGAGACGTGCAGAGAATCCGAGCGCAAAGTGGCCTCTATTGATTATTTTTCCAGATCAATTTTCCGCGAATAAAAATATACAGATGATGCTCCCCTTTTTTATAAACTATTTGTTATATGTTTTTTCCGTTATTTAAAAATAAACAATCTACGCCAACGCAGTGACTTGGAAAGATAATGCCTCAACTGGATTCTGTCCAAAGTTAAAAATGTTTTTTTTTCTCAAATGAAGAAATTTTAAGTTTGATATACGTTGCTAAGTTAGCGGGCAAAATATTTTCTGTCAGATTACTCTCGGAATCTCTCGGAGATTTGCGAGTAACTAAGAATTATGTGCTTGAACTCTGAAATATTAGAGCGAAAAAAAGAATAGTTCTACTTTTCAGCTTGTTTTTATTTTTCAACGTTTGAAATTACTTCTTAACTTATTATTTTCACTGGAATTGCTGTGGAACAATTGAATTCGAAGAAAAATGAAAATCTAAGTAAAAGCACTCGGAGTTTATTAAATGGAACATATAATTCTGGGTTTATCAGATTAGCGGCCAGTTTTACATCGTTTTATCTGTGCCGTAATATTCTTTTTGAATCTCAAAATAAATTATATATATATATTTTTTTTTATAAAACTAAGTCATGCAAATCGTATTTCTTTTCAATATGACGTTTCACAAATTGCATTAAAACTTAAATTAAAAAATATTACACTTTCAAATATTGCGATTAAAATATTATTTTTAATACCTTTAATTAAAAAAAAACCCATTGAACGAGATTTAAAATTCAGAGTAAAATAAAAATCTCACAAAATATAAGGTATAATATTTTTAAACTCGAAGAAAAAGCTATAAATCATTTGAGTTTGATACGTCGACAGTTGTCACAGGAATGGGAGTATCGCGTTTTTCTTTGACACAAGCGACTCTTCAACAGAGTCTTTTCCTGATAATACAGGCATATATATTCAAGCACGAAGTGACAAGTTCTTACACCGTCGCTGGTAACGGGGGTAACATTTGAGATGCCAGATTCGGATACATCACACCCACGCCTCATCTCAGCAACAAGATTCTCGCGAGAGGAAAGCAGCGAAAACGAGCTGACGCATCTCATCAGTCAGCAGCCATCGGGCAAAATCTTGCCTCCACCCTAAACGAGACCCGGGGCGTCCCGGATTGAAACTATATATTGATATACAGTCGGGAGGGGGCGACTGACGCGGCGCCAAAAGTGAACGGTCAAATCGGAAAATCGAGGTTTACGACGACGATGTTTCGCTCCCTTCGATAAATGCATAAATATGTTAGCAGTAAAAAAAGGAGTGCCGTTAATCGTACCATTCGCCACCTGTAGAGTATTCAAACTTCACACGGTATCTGCTTTCAGGTTCTCCAAACGATGGGGAGTTTATACTTTTATTTTGCAGGGTCTCTGATAGGTTTAAAATTGGTTCCCCCTTTTTTAAATCCCTCGACAACTGGAAACCAACAATGTTTAAATTCCAATTTTCGCATTGCATTTTTTATGATTGAAACTAAATGTTTGAAAATGTTTCAGATTAAACAAAAAGGTAGTTATGAAAAGTTTTTTTTTTTCGGGATCAAAAGTGTTACTTGCACGTCATTTCAATGTTCAAAGAAAATAGCTAATTTGTGATGTATGGGTTATTCTAGGGAAATGTTAGAACATTCCTTTTCATCATAATGTAATGAAATCGGAGATGTCGGAGTGAAATAAATTCGCTCGTCCATATTATGTTCGGAAGTCGCATTGTCGTTAGCTGGAATCGCTTTGAAGCTTCAAATAATTCCTAGCCTATGCCATACTTCCGAAAAGTTTTGCGCAGTCCTGAAATCCCTTCGGGATCCTCGTAAGGTTTTAAAGGCCATTGCGTATACTGCGGGCGAAATGTATCTCAGGAGGAAGAGCGAACGCGGGAATTCCATGTCTTTGCAAAGTTTTACGAGCTCGATTATTGTTCCCAAACTCATTGAATTCTGCGGAGACTTTAATTTGAAAAGCACTATATGTGAAAGCTACCATTTTTGCACTCTTTCACGACACTTTCAACGTAATTAATACTGTCCTTTCGTTCCAAATGCGGTGGACGAAATAGGAAAAACGTCGTACATATTTTTTTGCAAGTACAAAATTGAATCAAATTGTTCGAATTGTTACTTTCGTTTTTTTTGGCACTAAATTTAAACTGCTAAAAGAAAGAAGAGACGTTGAACGCGCGTTTTTCAACAATTTTGACGTTGAAAATGAGTTTCTTGCTTTGTATTTGTTCAAAATCCCATTGTCAGGAAAGTAAGTAGGAAAAGACTTGAAAGCTATCATGATGATAATAATGTTTTAATTATGCTCAAATATTAGCCGAAACGATGAACAATTTTCAACTCAAGAATACGTTTTCGTATGGCTAGCAGCAATTAGCTCAGAAATGAGTGCAAGCAAACATCGACTCAATAATGCAGCGCCATCTGTTGGAACTTTCATCGCGAAATTGAGTAACATAATGAGGGAAAGCACGCGAGGCGCATTTCATTTTGGCGTTTTTTTTCTGGTCTCTCGAAGCAATGAAATTAGAAATAGAATTAATCCGTAAAAGCACTGGACAATTTCTCACAGACGACAAACCGCAGAGCTCTTTTTTCGTCCCGTCAACGCTGAAAAAGCACCAGACGAGATGTTAATATAATTATACACCGGCTTTCTTACGTAAAATTATAACACGAATTATTATTATTAATTAAAATTATCGACAGCAGTGCATTTTTTTGGGGCTCTGCAACTCTGAAAAAAACGAGTTACTTTAAGTGAAGTCGCAAAACACATTTAAGTCGAGCAATTTTGGTCGATTTAGGTTTCTAGGTCTCGTTAAAATAATTTAATTGGTGAAAGAAAAAAAAAAAAAAAAAAACGTTGAGAAAAGTTGAAAGAAAAATTTTTTCAGTAAATTTTTTTCTTCTGATTTATAAAAAGCGTGCAAACTAATGAAAAAAAAAACTTTGCAAAAAAATGTATCTTAGAATCAGTCGAATTAGTAAAAAGCAAATTCGTGCATTCTTCCACGACAATAAAAACATTTTGCGAACAGAGATATATTGCTTGGCGCGAGTCCTAAAAGTTTAGCAGTAACGAACGGTCTAATTCGAATTGTCGGTAAAATTCATAGACGGTAATTTATCCGGAAACACAGCGGGATCGAATACTGAACTGATGATATCGGCTGTGCTCGAATGGGATTTCTCTCTCGTAAAAGAAATTTTATCGATGAAATTTTTGTAAAAATTATGACCGATTTTTTTTTTCAATTTCACAGCACCCAGTTAGGAAACGAGTTTCAGGAACGTTCGATTGACATACAATTTCGTTTGTATCGTCACAAAAGCTCGAATGTCAGCTGCACAAATAACATGAAGAAATTGGAGTTTGCGAAACTCAACTTAACATAAAATAAACTTTGATCTAAAATTCTGAATGCAGTGTATGCGAAACTCTCGAACAAACCATCGCAGGGCTCGCTTTCGCGATTCCATTAGTCCTCGTTGGTGTGGCAAGTCAATATTTAAATCTGCCTCGCGAGAACCGCGAGTCGAAAGCCATTTGGTTCGCAAGCTTAATATACACCTCGGTGGGGTGGATTGTACACGAAAATGTATTCTTATTTAGCTGCTTTCATTCATCCTTCAAATTTAAGCAAAAAAAATCCTCTTTAATCATTGTTAAAATGTTCATTAAAATAAAAACAATAAAAGCAATAAAAACACTCTTCAAAGTTCAAAACACTTAACTGTCTCAAATCGTGACTTAACACATCTCAAAAAATTCTTTAATTTGAGACACTACTTTTTCACAGTGACAAAATTTTAAACCGCATATTTCAACACAATTTTCTCTATTGATGTATGAATCTGTTGAACCTTGAAAAAAAAAATTTTTTGTTTTTCATCTTTTTTCTATTACATTCATCGTTCCAACAACAGCGATGATCAAAAGTTGAAAGATATCCTGCTGCTGATGAGTCGGAAAAATAAGGGCCTGAAAAGCAACCGACGGGACAACTTGGCAAAGGGAACGACCTTAACTCATCGGAAGGGTAGATGCTCGTTTCTGACGCTCTCGAAGAACTTGAATTGGATACTCTTCTTTACCACTGGGTGCACGGGTAGTCATGTAGAAGAGAAGAATCAGAAAGGGGGAACACAGGAAGGACGTTTAGCACGTCGAGCTTATACCTTGAGGGCAGCACCATCAATTCTCCTCGCGACTCACCAGGCCTGCATCATTTTGCGCTTACACGTCAACTTGCTATGTGAAAGAAACACATCCCTACTTCTGCCGTTCGACCGGAAGGGTGATTTTAAGAATACTTTTGATCTTCGAGTGGGCGCGACAGTTTGCGAAAAAATGAACACCTTTTCATGGCCCTTTTGAGATCGTAACCTCAGTTTCAGGTTGGAAAAAAAAAAGACAATCGAATATGATTATTTTCTACCTGAAATTAAAAAGTGAAATTAATGAGAAATGTATTAATAAATTATTTCTAACCAATGAATATCATTTATTATCTAAACTAATGTTTTAGGTTAAAGAAAATCAAAAAAAAAAAATATTTCAACATTTCTCTTCGTGAAAAGGAAACATTTGAGAACGTTTTAACGACATTTTTGAAATTGACAAGATATTTTTAGGTCATGATGAAAAAAATAGTTTCTCAAGTTCCATATCATTCTCCGGAGAGTTTTGGGTCCATAGAATTTCAATTCACAGAAAGATATTCCGATTGGAAGTCAGAGATTTGTGAAATCGATAATCGATATTTATTATGATACTCTGTAAGCGGTAGCATTATAAAAGTAGTATATACTCTATCTTTGAGGCTTTTTTATAACCCGATATTTATGCGTGACCTGTACATTTATACGAACACGCCTTTATTATATGTAACATTATAAATATACGCTCATATGAGATCAGCGGTCAAGTCGAAATATTTTTATTCGAGCAGTTATTTCTCCGTATTCTATTTCGTTATCGGATATATATATCTTTTCCACGCAAATTTTTATTTCCACAAACTCCATTTTCTATCAAAGTCGAGTATATTTCAATCGCGATCCCAGTTATTTCCTCGATAACAATTTATTTCCACATCAACGGTTTATTAATTAAATGCGTGCAATAATTAAAATAATTAAATCTAATTACATCGAATCTGATAACATTATCAAATGATTTATTTCTTTATCAGCAAAATGAAAACGCGCACAATTACTAGCGTGCAACGCAAAAGATCTGAATTGGACCGGCTCTGAATAGAGTTTCGTTATTGTAACAAAATAGCATAAATTATCCGTGTTCTCTCGCTCGGTAAGGGTTGAAAATATGTTCTTACCAGGCTATGCATATAACCACATACAATTTTAGTTCGGAGGAAATGGACTTGCGGGAACGAGCCGCAGGAATCCGATCCGGTGACTAGATTGCGCGCTCGGTTAAGATTGACATTGCGTCTGCATTTCTCATCGATATATTTACCTCCTTTGAATAAATTGGTTCGCAAAAGTGAGCGGAAAAGTTGTCCGCACCGATCGACCCCCACACTTCTCGGTAACAAACTTTCGATGCGTTACGAAATTGCAATACCGAAAATAAGATCGCATTATATATAAAAGCAAACACCCGAAACTAATTCGGCCAAAGTTCCCACAAGCGGGCAAACAATTGTGCGCAATTAATCGGTTCTGTTCTATTGGATAAACAAAACATTTCACGTATACCTCGATCAGAAAGATATTTGAACGTCCAAACAACTGAAAAACGTACTTTTTAATTTCTCATACGAAAGATTGTGAAGTTGTTTTAACACATACAGTTTTTGACTATGAAACTTTGTATAGCACGTCTGTTCAAATTTGTACCACTTGATTATATTTTTGATAAGAAAAATGATAAAAGACACAGATGGAAGGGAAATACCGATTTTCTGCATCGCTTCTTTCTTTCTGATATAAATCACAGACACTTTTTACGTAGCTTCATTAAATTCGGCGAATTTTGATAAGCTCGTCCCTTTGGTTGCCTTGCCGCGTTATTAACAATTCGCTGTCGACGCTAGAAAAATATTTCTTTTCATCTCGCGGCATTATTATAAAACTTTGCTGAAACTATTTTATCCACGTTCAATCTGAATTTATTCATTTTATAAAAAAAGAAAAAGCGAAAAGTATAAAAAGGGGAAAGAAAAAAAAAACATTGTACAGTTTGGAAACTTTGATTCGGGGTAATTTGTTTTTCATTTATTCGTGCACTTTCATAATGGAGTAGAAAATTAGTCTAATAATTAATCAAGAATTAATGAAAATACAAGGAACTGCGCGCGACGCAGTTCGTAAAGTTCTGACAAGTTCGGAATGAGTTTTAATCGGCTACACAGGACCCTTTCGGACATTATAATATTAGAAAATCATGCAAATGGAAGGGCTTTTATGAATATTAATATCGGCGCAGTTTCCTTAAATAACGTTAGGGTAAGATTGCACACGATATAGAATGGGAGTACAAGCGTTTGTGCCCGCAATGTACACCGTGCGCGTCTGAATCGTATAAAATAAATTGTAATCCTCGTGTCTGTGTTTGGCTAAGTACGCAGGGGCTTCTCTGCTATGTATTCGCGGCGAGTAAGCCAGATTGAAGTCCGAAGAAAACTCGCCCATTGAGAATTCCGTTACGATAAAGCTTGTTAAGCTCATATGCCACGTCGCACGCAGACGAATAATGACACCCTATAAGATCACACAAAAGGATGGAATCATCATTTTCATTATTTTGTAAGAAGAAAAAAGAAACAGAACAAGAAATAAATTATGTATTTTGAATAGTAATTTTTCTTAGTAAATATGTCATTTCATTTTGGTTCCTTTTTAACTGATGTACGAAATAAAAATTTTGAATCATTTTTAACTTTAAACAAAGTTTTATTAATTTGAACAACCCTTCGGATGGTGGTAAAAAAAAACAGATATATACTGAAGGTTTCAAAATGATAAATTGATTTGGTAAGCACAAATATTTAGCAAACCAATTGGATTTATTTGAACGTCATTAAAAGCCATATTTTCACAGCTTATTTCGCGTTCATTCTGTCCGACGGGACGCGGGCATACTCTACTGCTCTCCGATGGACATTATGATTGTAAAATATCTTTTGAATTCTGCCTTCGTATTGATCCGCTGCCGAACTAACCGCACAAAGTAGCTGTGTTTTTAATTAAATCCAGTATTTGCCTTTCGCTGTTTACACTGTCTATAATACAGATTTTTCTACGACCCAAAAAAAACCATTTTTGCACTCGTCATTTTTTCTGTAAGCTACCGCGATAACGATTCGCATGTACTTTATAACTTATAAATGAAAAAAAATTTTTTTTCCGTAACAGCAAAAAGATCGGGTTTATTTATATTTCGTGATGCAAACCCGTGATATGTTTTTAGGAAATAAACGTTTTTCTATAAAATTATTTTTTTATTCACGAGAAATTGTATTTCCGCAAAGGGAAAATTAAAGTTTACGAGAATGGCCTTTTACTTAGTCATTCAAATGAGTCGAGAACCGCCAATACGCGGTAATTTTATTTTACATAAAATACATAATTGACGAGCAATTCTCTAACTCATGGTACTGTCGATTACGTTTGGAGCTGTCACAATGTCCACAATCCATTTTTTCGATCGATTTTTTACTAGCGAAAACAACATTTTTTTGTTTCTCTAAAAATTTAAAAACAAACCGAATGAATGGAATGAATAGAAAAATGGACAAATGAAAATGAGAATCAGCAAAAATTTTGACAACAAATATCTGAATTCATCGAGAGGTCTCTGATATATATATATATATATTTTTTTTTTTCATTGAATGAAAATAGAATCCATTTTTGTCATGATTCTATGTGATTCAAATAAATCCAAAATATCAAGGATGACCGCAGAGAGGGGCTTCCCTCCGCTGAGCGTCACTGGATACGAGAGTCGAGCTGATGGCAACCGCGGTGGAATTGTGCGTGGATCAATAAATCGCACGTGGAACGGATTGGAACGGTTCGCTGGAGACGTGGAGTAGCGAATAAAGTGGAGCTGCAAGATACGACTGATTCCTATGGGGTCGCAGTCGGGCGTCGAGGGAGGGACAATCGAGTCAACTGATCCGTCCAGAGTTAGCAATGGCTTATCACCTATCATCCGCATTTATACGATTACTTTGATTATAGAGGGCGCCGTCCACTAATCTACATCTTTTCTGTACATTTTTAATCGAAATTTTGAATAAATCAAACTTAAAAGACACTGTCTTTGATATACAACATCGAAAGAACGTTTAAAAATTTTGCAAAGTGAGAGAAATATCTGGAAAAGTTCGTGCATTTGACATGGATCGAAAAATGTAGCAACAGCATTGTGAAGATCGTTTTTGTATCGGTGACGCGCGTGGGCGTATCGCAAAGAAAAAAAAAGAGCAGACAAAAAATCTGAAGACGTATGACTTAAGATCCCAGAACTCGATAAAGAAGTTCAGTTATTGGACATTTCTCTCGAAAATTTTGGCTTTTATTTTCTTCACTTTTTTGTTCGTCCCAGTCACATTTGTCTTGGAAATTGTATGCGACAAAATCGTGTCTCAGTTTTGTCACAGAGATCTAATTATAATTAAAAAAACTTACCCTTTGTTTAATTTCTTGAATATTATTTTTATAACTGTAAGTCGAGGGGAAAAAAGATTTTACTTTAGATTAACATCGGTTCTGCTGTTGGTATGGAAAACAAATTTACCAGAAGCACTTTTCAAATTATTTCTATCAGAACCGAAAGTTCGACTAAACAGCTTTCGATGGATATTGCTGTAAAAATGTCGTCGGGGCTTATGAAAATTGCAGATTATTCGCGGCAAGAGTTCGAGAGGCGAAGGCGATTTATTCCGAGCTAAGCTTTTTCGATTTGAGGCTTGCTCTGAGATGTCAAATCTGTGTAATCCTCGTTAACCGAAGTGTTGTCTGCGTAATGGAACGGATCGATTTTTTATGCGAGTCAAAATGTTGACGTTGCAATTCACGAAAATTAGGAATAATTTATCCTCATGGGTTTCGGTATTTTCGTTTGAATGCGCGTCACATTTGCCAACACACGAGGAGAAACAACTAAAAATACACGAAATAGAGAGAAAAAAAAAGAGAGATGGAGCTTCGAAGGCAATCATTCGCAAACCCGGCGCTCTGTACGAAAAGTTTGAGCTCGCGAAAAGTCCGAAACAGCTCTATAGGGACTTAAAAACTAATTAACAGTAATCCTCGCGTTTGAGTAGAAAGCTGAAAGAAAGCATAGAAACGAGGCACGAATACGTATCTCGTACTTAAGGAATTGTCCATGTTTGCCTACTCTAGTTTCTGCGCCAATTACGACGAGTTTATTTTCGGCTGTTAAGTCCGATGGAATAAACGCGTTTCGGGCAATGGCCAATTTGTCCAACCCGGCCACTTAAGATGGATTTATTAAATCGGCAGGTTGGCGATCTTGCCTGGCCTATTTGCATGGAACGATCCTCTTTCGATATCCCATGGCCCAATAATACACTACCGGCCATTGGAATTCGATTACCCGAGTGTCTGGTTCCGGCTGGGCGTCCGACCATTTATCTTAATCCGGGGATAACTTTTGCGTCGGTCGAGAACGAAAATTTAAACGTTCCCACGGAAACATAGTGCATGGCTCTTTCACCGAGAAACGATTTTACATGGAAATTTCTCGTCGGTCCGACCAGACGTTGAGCGATTTCACTGATTTGAACAATGGCTTGTCAGAAAAGCGCGCTGGACACAATATAATTGTGTGTGTACAATTTTGCACTCTTTGGATTTTCCAATCTAAATAGCTGGGGTCGAAATTTTGTTTGAAATGAAAAAAAAGTGGCACGAAAAAAAGTAAATTCAAACGAGAACAATAATTTTTTTATCGCTCGGCGATAAATTTCGAGTAGGAAACGCGAGCCGCGCCATTCAATCGTCGCAATTTGTCATAGCCAGGCTGTGTACAACAAAACAAATCCATATATCGCTACAAACAAAACGCTCGCCATCGATTCACATTAAGATCAAAATCTCGCGTAAGCTACTCTGAGATACGACGCTATTAATATGAAAAGGACTCAGCGAATCGTTGAGAAAGAACATAAATCCATAAAAATGCCGTAGACGCACGAGCCTGAAGCTATAAGGACGATTCTTCTTGTTGGCCCTGATCCAGCCGAAAAAAAGGCGCGCGTAAACCGTCTGGTCCCTGCTCGACGATACTATTTTCGTCCACAGTAATTGGATATTTTATAAAATGGCGATAATTGAACGGCTTTTATATTTCGTCCCCTTTCGTTGCATGTTCATAACGTACGTGCGTATTGTCTCGCGTTCATTGTTTTCACGATCAAATCGAACGTTTTGATTCGTTCTCGATTAATTTTGTCATTTCTATTCTGATTCTCCAATTTATTTCTATTTTTTTTATTCTGAAACATATTTTCCAGTTCACGTAAACATTCGACTTTGATTAATTTTTATTTATAAATTATTATTCGAATGCAGCAATGTATTTTTTGTTGAACATTCCTTTTTTCATTTGAACAAATTTAATATCCAAAGCAAAATGTTATGGGAATAAACATTTATCGGAAATGTATTTTTGTTTCATAGGGGAAATTTTATGGAGCAATATTATTGTTAAATGTTCTGACTGACATCTGAGATCGAAGTTGAAAGAAGT